>JABXWE010056432.1:0-11958 GCA_014611495.1 Limonius californicus | reverse complement strand
ACCTTATCTATTGTGTGCTGTTTAAGGGTCCACGCTTCTACACACATTCTAGGAAGTTTAAATCGATGCACCTTAAGTAATTCTTTTCAACATTCTAATTACTTGCAAGCGCTAGAATTATAAAATTAATCCAAACGTAGTAGAAATGCCAGCTACTTATAAATTAAATACATATGCAGATTAAACATGAGAAAGCTACAGAAAGTAATTTGCTCATATTCTCATATTTAACAAGCAAATGTTAGTTAATTCAAAGAATATAGAATCTTACTCAGTTTAGGGTAACTAATCGAAAACAAAGAATTTCTGAAGCTATTGCATTAGGAATTTTAAAACCAGGAAGATTATAAGAAGACATTCTCTCCCTATGTTTTACATATCAACCTAATTCAGTCTAATATTTTGTTGTACATAATAAGTGCGATCGAGGGTGTTTATGTAATCAAACAGTTCGATGCAATATCGAGACAATGAAAGGAATTTCAGTAGGTATTTACGCGGCCTCGGAGCACAAATGTTTCAATCATCTTGTATAGGGCCAGAATTAAACTGCGGTAAATGAGGGCGTAGGTTGAAAGCGCTATTATAGGTCTCATTGCGTACCTACGTAATCCAATTATGTAGCTTGTAGGTACCTTCTGCACTACATGTTCTGTACGCTTTGCGAAATCATACGAGAATTGTACCACAGGATATTTAACCCTAATGGATTGTGCGAAGCATCTGGTGACTTGGTAATGAGCCTGCAGGGAATGTAGGGTCAAGGAAATTGTTCTTCACAAAGACATCTTGTTGTGCGTTGCACGGCCGTTACTTTTCCTTTTTATGTTTCTCTCCAAAACAATAAAAGAATTTTTTTTGTTTCCTACTTAATTCATTAATAAAACAGCTTCCTCTTACATCCTTTACAAAAAAGGTATCCAAACATGAAAGAGGATTTTCTTGCATTATTTATAAACTGGGATTTTGCTTTGAATATAAACAGTAATAATCTTAATAGCCGTCTTTGGTATATTTTATTTGAACTTCATTAACTCAAGAACAGATCTGATTAAATGTAGTATCACATTTTCCGCAGCGCAAGGCTACGTCGAGATGATAAATCTAATGCAACATTTGACATTTAAATCTTCGCACTTCTGTATGCTTTGTGAAATTCTTACGACCAACGCTTATTCCACAAGAAAAAGATCCAGCACTCGGCATATTAAAAGTATTGAGGAAAATTGTGTAGAAGAAAATTGAAAAATTTAAAAATTATACCTTTTGGACCTGCATTGCTTATTTTGAACATAATTTTTTTTATTAGAAGGTTTCATTACAACTGGTTTAGAAGACGAGCAATGTGTATCTACGTAACTAAATTTAACTAAATGGTTACGCTAAGAATTCACCCACCGGTGTCCTCCCAGTTCTATTTTACTACACTGTTTTTGTTTGTTTCCACTTCACTTCTGCTCTGTTTCTTTCACTGACATTTTCACGTGTCTTTACATTAGCTCTAATGGTTAGGTCTTTTTAAGCTTTCTCAGTAGGTCTGTACGTGGTCATCAAAACTTGGTCGTATGCTTCTGTGCAAGGTTTTTATTTCTTATGTGACTGTTTGTATCCCTAGATCCCTGAAGATATCACTGTAGAATACCAGGGCGGATCTATGATACTCCTCAGTGCTTTATTCTTAAAATTAGGAACGTTGGTTTCGCTGGCGCAGCCCTACATTGACAACTTTATACCGTTGGCTTTCCGGACAACTACCCTAATGTCTTCTGTGTCCATTACTATTTCTTTGAAGCAGTAGTTCTATTACAATTTCCCTCAAGTGCTACTAATCTCTCAGAGACTGGTTATAGTATATTTTCTTGCTGTTCTAACTTCTCTTCCTGTTGGTCAAATTTTGACATTAGGCTTTTTAATAGCTGGTTTGCGAAGCTTCTGTTTCCTATGAAATTTCTTCCTATTCTCCAATATCTGGTAGTGCTGGGAATGCTTTTGTGCCCCATCTACACAGTTGTCTCTTTTCTGCCTTAGTTTCTTTTGGGTTGTTTCGGTTGGTTTCGGTTGCTTTGTTTCTTATCTTCTGCATCCTTTTGGCTACTTCGCATCCTCTGCAGCTGGCTCGGTGGTCCTTAGTACACTTGGCACATTTTGATGTGCTGTTTTTATTAATTTTGCATTCCTTTGTGTGCGTTTTGCTACACATTGCACGCATCTCTGTTGCAGAATCTTTGGGTGTGTCCATATGTTTGGCATTTCTTACATTGAGAGACTTCTTTTAATTTCCTTAGTGGTTCTATTTCAATCTTCATGTCTAGTATCCTTTCGATTTCATTTTTTAATGTTTCCGTCATTTCTGTAGGTTAGCATAAATAGCGGAAAAGGTTTCTTCCCTTTTCTCTGCAGAATATTGACGGCTTCTATTATTTTGTGTCTTCTAGTATGTTTTCTGCAGCGCATGACTGCTGCAGTTTCCTTTCATGTTTCTTAATTGTTCATTTTCGTATGAATGCCAAAGTACATCTTTTAATTTAGTAAGTTTGGTAGTCTTCTATATTCTTCTGCACACTCTACGTTTATATCCAACTGCATTCTTCTTCATCAATGTAATATTCCTTTTCTTGTTGTTTTTGCTCCAACTGTGCACGTTCCGCTAGTGTCTGCTTATTTCCCTTGTTTATTGCTACTTGCATTTCTGCTAGTTGCTGCTGTAATAGAGAAATATTTATCTGCAGTTCAATTTTTGCACTTTTCTCTTGTTGCCACGCGATGCACAGACTAATTTTATTTGGAGTTTTAATTTGAAGTTAAATTTTTCTTTGCTTATCAACACTGCATCAGGTGGCGTCGTGGTCGTCATCATAATCTTTGACACTTAACACCGGTATGTAGATTTTTGCCACGTTTGCACCCTCGTAGGAGGTCAGTTTTTCACTTTATGGGAGCACGGTCGAACATGTCCTTACCCTTCAAACCGCAAACAACTATTTGAATATAATGGCGCCAAGAATGGTTTTACACGTAAGTGAATTGCCACTTTGAGTTAGTTGATTTTAATATAAATTTAATTATGGTACTGAAGAGTGATGATTATTGGTGAGTGCAATTAAGTTCAATTTAGTAGATATATTGTATATTGTCATTTAATGGAATTGTGCAGTTTCAAATGTTCAAGTACTTACTCTGGTAAACCAAATTCCCACAAAGCATGCGAAATGAAAATATGATTTCAATAATACTTACAATACCTGCACTGCATTACTTATAGTTCCCTAATTGTTAGAGCTATTGATAGCTTCTTCTACTTCTTGGTGGCACCTTCTCCTAATAGAACTTGAGGACGATATCATCAGAGCTTCTCAATTTTCAGCTGTTCTGAATAAGTTCTACGTATTTATTTAAGTCCACTGTTACGATTTTAATTAGGAATACTTTTTTTACGAGGCATTTTGCTTCCTTTTATTTCTCCTTTAATAATCAACTGCAGAATACGATACGTCTGCTTTCTGTGTAATATTGAATTTGCGTCTTTAAGGGTAATTAACAGTTATATATCGCTACAAAAAAATGGGTTAAACTTAATGTTAAAATTATAGAGGTTTGGGCATAAGAAACTCCATAGGAAGAATTTTTGGTAAAGTGTTGAAGAACAAAATTCTACAAGTAATGAAAACACAAATATACAATGACCAAGCCGGATTTACAGCTAAAAAAACTGTAATTGACAATATTTACTGTCTTCAACAAATCATAGAAAAATATAAAATCAAAAATAAGGAAGCACTTTGAATTTTCGTTGACATGGAAAAGATCTTCTACACAGTGTCGAGGAAACTTCTATGGCAGGCCATGAAGGACATGAATACATCACAAGAAATTGCGAACTGTGCGTAACATACCGACAATAAGGCACAAATAAAAGTAAGAAATACAGTATCCGGAAGTTTCACAGCCACAAAAGGCGGAGTGCGTACTATCATTTATCTTGTTTAAGGTTTATATGCAGAAAGCTTTGCACAATTGAAACCGGAAATGTCGAGGAATGTGGATTGAAATAAGAAGAAAAGTCCTCCATTCTCTCTTGTTTGCGAACGACCAGGTCGTAATCACTCGGTACCTAGAAGATGCACAATATATAACAAAGCAGCTTATAAAGAAATTAAATAACTGGGGTTTAAAAATTAACTTTCAGAAGACTCTATATACGACCACTGGAGGAGCACCTGTTGAGCTGATTCTAGACAACAACTTAAGGATCAGAAATTGCCTAAAATTTAAATATTTGGGAACAATGTGATATAGCTCTGGTAATTGCACGACCGGTACCAAAAGTAGGACAAGTACGGAAGGCAACAGGAAGTATGCATGGAATTCTATGATGTAGAGATGCAAGCATTAACACCAAGAAAAGGTTGTAGTCAACAATTGTAGAAAGCTTTACGTACGAGTACCAGACGTGGAAACGAATATTGCAATCCACGAAATGGACTTTTCGAGATGCTCAGCTGAAAGTTTTTGAATCCAGAGTGTTAGGAATGAGGAAATACGAATATTGTAGCCGTGGAACAGACAGTGAAAAGGTGGGAACAAAATATTACAATGGTATAGTCATGTATTGAGGATGTCCGAAGAACAATGGCAGAGGAGTGTTATGGATCGCTGATGGGCAGGAGGATGAGAGGAATTGAAATGGAGAACCGAAGTGAGGAAATTTACCATCAATGGATGCCACAGACCACGATTTATGGCGACTGTACACCACCAATCGATGAAACATTCGAAGGCTGATATATACCCACATTCCAAAAACTACGAATTTGGTTATTATTAACTTCTTCGGGGTCCAGCTTTCGGCTCCTTATCGAACTAGTGGCCAATTCTATGTTAAGATTGTGATTACATAGAAACGTTTTCATCCTAAGGAATCCTTTTCTAGCTGTTTTTATTCTGGTTTTAACCTCTTGATCTGTATTTAAACCTGTATACTTTTAGAATTGTTTTATGATATTTGTTATACTTGTTATTTATTTTGACTTCCCAGTTTCTGCCTTCGAAGTCAGTTCGATCTAGCAGCTGTTGTAGATCTTCTTCGCTGTCTATTATGGCCTTATCGAAATAGGATCAAAATATATACTTCCCTTTGTATAACTGCTTATTAGAAACTTACTTTTATTTGTCCTATTTTCAGTGAAGAAATATTTACTAATTTTTCACTGTCGAAGAATCAAGGATCAGTTTTCCATTTTTTACATAGCAGTATCATGGTCGTGTTGTAATTGATACCTGATTAACTTCATAAAATGCATACGGTGTGTATCGAAACTCAATCAAAATATACACTCTTGCGTGTTTACTTAATAGAAAGTTGTTTTTTTTCCAATTTAAAAAAAAATATATTGTTAAGTGTCGATTGTCAAAGAATCACATAGCAGTCATACTAGGTCTAAAATTTCCACAATAAATATGTTTACCCTATATTATTGCTACAAGATAATGAATTTATTAAGTCTAACAGCTAGATTTTGCTTGGTGTTCTAAGGGTGTTCTCTGAATGTATCTTTTAGTCCAAATTCTGTATAAGGCATTCATCAACAGTATTTTCGTCCAATTGCTGGGCACCGGTCTCTTGAGTGCCACTTGCTTCCCTTCACCGCTAATGTAGAAATACAGTCGAATTTAAACGACAACCATTCAATAAGAGCCTTTTTACATTATAGTTCCACGGCTGCTAATATTGAAATAGCGTGTAGTGGGTTACAGCACAAGATTTTGTAATGCAGTGTGGTAATGCTAGGGAATCGAACCAGAGCCATACTCGACGTTCTGCTTACGAAAGCGAACGATATCCGAACGGAACTACCACCTCAATGTCTAAATAATTACATTATGCCGGAGTTGTGTGGAAACAAACTAATACTAGGCTTACAGAAAGTCTTTCTCTTCTAACGCCTTCTTTGAATTCTGTGATGTTATCGACTTAATTGCTTCAAACAAGTAAACTGAATTTGTAATTTTAGATGATCAGCAAAAGATTAACAAGTGTGATCTGATAATAACCTACATTTTAAGAACTAAGAAAATCGACTTATCAAATAATTGACCGTTGCTCATTGCCTGCGTTACTGACATCCACTTGATGTGAAGAACACTAATCAAATAAGTATAAAACCAATAATTTAACGAAGCATTTATGCATTTATCAAATTATATTCTAACTTTTGATATGAATGTAACAGGTTGTACTCTAAATACAGTCAATATCTATAGGTAATAATTCTACGAAAACGTAGAATGAAATTACATTCCAGCATTAGCAGAAGCTCCAAATCATACCAATTATCTATTATACATAATTTAGATCTCCTGGAAACTGATCACATACAGTATAACTAAGTGCAAATACCGATAATTCATCTGGAAGTGTTTGTATTACCTGTACAATGTGAGCAAGTGCTCCACTAAGTGATTAGTGTAACTTTTACACCAATGCTATTGTATCCAACAGTTCCATACAGCAGGTACCATATACAGGAAATATTCACAAAATGATTTAAAAATGTTAACTGATTATATTTGAGGTTATATAGCAATCTGCAGGTTGCTTCCAAATTAGGGGAAAATTGACTTGCCTAAATACTATTAGCTACAAAAAAATCACGTTCTGATCAAATTCATGTAGACAGCGAGTATTTTGGGGAGACACAACGAGATGGCTCATCACCGATTTAAGGATTACAGATATCATCTTAACTTTGCAATGAAACGCTCTGCAATCATTAAGTTAACGCGTTTGAATAACATTCATTTCTTAAAATTCTATGCAACTGTTGACCTAAAGTTAACAATAAACGAGATATAAAATAATTTTGTTAATTATTGTTTTTTGTTACACGTCAATTTTGTTTTTTAAAATGACACTTCCTCAACTAAATTTTTTTTCTATTGGATTTTGTTTCTCCACTGTGACGTCATCAATTTTTTTTATGATAAACTTTATTCCCTCCTTATTCTGATAGATAACCAGTTAAATGGTGATATAAAATAATTGGTACCTACTCCACACAGTACTTTTTAAAGAAAAACACTCTAAAAAAATTCAAAATGCATTATGAAAATAAAATTATGCCACACGAAAATTTTTAATTGTCCACCATTAACCTGTTGGTATTGACCAGCACGTGAGTAAAAATTTGGATCGCACGCCCAATAATTTCCGGGCTGACACTTTCTATTTCTAAACGAATCCGATGTTTTAAATCGTCTAAATTGTTCGACCTACTAATGTAAACTTGCAATTTCACATGACCCTAAAAAAGAACAGAGACGTTGGAGTAGCCTCACCGCGATCACCTGTCTTAACAGTTCTTTCTATAGGGTCATGTAAAATCGCGAGTTTACATTAGTAAATCGAACAAATAATTTATTAATAAAATAATTATCAACGTCCTGAAATTAATAAATACATAACCCTTTAGTTCGTAGAAATCTCTGTAACTAAAAGTACTACATTATAACAAAAATCAGCACAAAACATTAGAGATCGCTAGAATTAAATGAAGATCATATATAGTAGAAGTGTTAGTTAGTTTAACAGTAAGTTGTATCACCTCGAAAATTTCTACAAATATTGTTTTTAACACCCTGTTTGAGATAATGGTGTTTAAACTCCCAAGGGTATGCTATGAAGGAAGACTATATTTATTATTATTATTATTATATTAACACCGTAATCCTTGCTAAGTTAACCCCCCAGAATAAATTGTGACCTACTGAAAGGTATTCTAAATGCTCTTCGTTGCACACAATTTGCATTGCATACAATTTGTTGCTCTTGTTGAAGCCACTCTTAGGGCTAATATAACCGTTAAAAAGCATTTAGATCTTATACGTGAAAAATTTCATATCGCATTCAAATATAATAACCAGACGAATACCAAAGTCTGTCAATAGAAGTTCTAATAAAGCAACAACAAAAAAAAACTATATAAGCTATAAAAAAAGGAATAAACATCGAACAAATGAAGCTTTCTAGTAATCTATGGGGTGTTTCATTACAGAAAAAACAACAAGAACAATCAGGTGTTTAGAGAAATATAAAAATATAGGGCATGGTATACATAATCCTACGCGAATGTCAACAGAAAAAAATTGTTTTATTAGATATATCTTACCTCTACTCAAAATATTTATTATTTATGAAGGAACTGTCAAATAGTTCGTAGTGGGTAGCCTAAGGTTTCGGCTAGCTTAATAATATTATTTATTTTTCCATATTAATGCTTTCGATAGTTCAGTAGTTACATGAAATTATCATCGCCATGCTCGGTAAAGCTGTTGAGCTTTAAAGTCTTGTTATGGAGCTCGCATTTCCAGACTTGCTAAATAATTAAAATGGTGACAGGGCTAGAACAAATTTAGGAGCTGCATTGCTAACAACATATTGTTCGCACTGAATCGTTTTAGAAGTAATACGAAGTGGCATGTTTGTAAGCATCCTTAGGTGCTTCTAACAGTTCTAAACATGTTTATTTTCATTGCATCTTATTTAAATTAGGTTTGTTTTCCTTCCTATAATATATTCCAGGTATGCATTATCGAAATTTGATGCACTCCATTCTAATAATAATAATAATAATAATAATAAATATCTAACAGTGGTTTATGATGTGCATTTATTGCCTCCATTATTTACTTAAGAGGATGTTTGTACTGCACATATTTGTGATTTATAAGTTTGAATTTATCAAACATAATTAACAACCGCGCCAAGTAGCTGTACGTAATTTCACCACATAACACACTCATTTTGTGTTATTTTTGTGTACCGATTTTTCCTGTTGGCACTTGGGGCTGTAGTTTTGTTACGGACGCCACTTTCGGTGTCCTGGTGTTAGTATAAGTAAAACGCTACATATCTGTACAACCAATATATTTGACAAAGTAGAAATAATGTTCCACAAACAATGGTCGGAGAACAAGTGTCTCACATGTGCCCTTTCAAAATCCAAAACTACCGTGATTTACATCGCGGTAGGGATTAGTGACCATATGGACAGTCCTAAACACAAAATCTAAAAACCCATACATAAGATATGAGGCACCGACACTTTGTTTGAAGCGTCCGGTAGGTTACTGAACGGCACATCTGCAGGTCGCCATTAATCAATACAGATGCACATGTCCAAATTAGTTGGACACAGCATTATCTTATTCCACATTAGTTTTTGATCAATATTTGTTATTCTAACACACACACAAATCTATATTTGTAGTATAATGTAGCTAACTTTGTACGATTTTGAAATGTTTCAATCACTGTATGAAATTGTTTTAACTCGCTTTTACATAAGAAGTCTTTGTTATAGCGCAATTGCAGTATCAGTACACATTTTCTCTCTGGGTATTAGTGGGGTCACATTATCCCGTACTACATGTACACCCATCCCATACACATTAGCTTGCAGTCTAAGTATTTTTTACTTAACTCCCAGATTTTCTACCAACTATCCATACGAAGAATAAGTAAACGATTTACCCGTAAACAGCATTCACATGTAAGCAATCACCCTATTTTCATGCCTTTTATACTACCACCTTAATACAGACATATTTTATTTCCTGGGATTGTTATATTTTAATTAATTGGTTAATTAAACCCAGTTACCATATCCAGTGGCATAAACCTCTTAAGTCCACGCGTGTCTGTTTATTCTGTAGGTAACATTTTGGCTTGTCTACTTGGATGCACTCGCAGTCTATCTTTGTATTTATCACTACAGTTAGTGGCATCTTCTTTCAACATGAGATCCGCAGAACTTGTCACAAACCACGGTGCATTCACGAGCATGTGTAACACTTGGATTGAATCACTCAAATATTTCAGTATTGAACATGGACGCTATGACTCAAAGTTGAACTCTATATGACATACGGGTTTCAACACAGTTTTGTATAGCAGAATCTTCTTTTCCAGAAAAACCTTCGATCGTCCTTGTATTAACCAATATAAGTTACTGAATTTGAAAAGAAATTAGTTTCTCTTCTTCCCAATATGTGATTTCCGTGTCAAGATGTATTCCAAAGTATTTGGCAAAATTCTCTTGAATAGATCTGTTGTTGATCATCACTGCTGGACATGTTTCCTTTATCATTGTGTCATGTGTCACTTGCACGGATTATAATTCGTTTGTTCTTATTTGCTATATCCTAAGCCAGCTCTGTGTTCTAATTAGACGATTTTGAAGAATTCTGGAAGCTATTTTTGGGTCTCTGCAAGACGCTATTAATGTTGTGCCGTCTACAAATGTAACTTGACCTTGGGAAATCTTGTGTTTCTTCTTCCTGCAGTAGGCGCTAACACCGCTTGTTCTTTCTGAAACACCCACGCTGGTTTTAAGGGTGTCGACTGCCAGCTGTCGCGCCATCTTTTTGGTGGTCTCCCTAGAAGTTCTATCATGTGGTTTGCCGTTGTGAGCTATTTTGGTCATTCTAGTGTCTGCCATTTTGGTAACATGCTGATTCCACTCTCGTCTTCATTGCGTCACTCATCGCACTGTATCCTCTACCTTTTCCCCTTATATGTGAATTTCGTTATCTGTCCATCACATCGTATACTCCACTATTGCTCGTACCGCCTTCATTTCTGTTGCCCTTATTTGCCTTTACGCTATCGCGTTGTTGGCTCTCGGTTCAGCACCGGACGCAAATATTGGCCGTACACATGTTTCGTAGATTCTGGATTTGCAGTCAATTGATGTTTGTTTTTTTTAATTAGTTGGTTTCCCTATATGCTAGCTCGGAGCTGCGTTATCTGCATAACAAAGGATGTTTATCGTATTGTTTCCAAGTCTATATCCAAGGTCGCATGCTATAACGGTGTCTATGATTTTGTCAATGAAATATAAACAATGTACTCGATATGGGTCCCAGCACGCTTCCCTAAGGGCGGCCAGGGTGGATTATCACTCAAGTGATACTGCAGTAAATATACATATATTCGTCTTGGTACCTTACACTGGCCTCTCTTTAACCTTGCGGTTACTCCGTTGAATTTATTTTGGTAGGGTGGTTTATCAAATTCTTACTGTTATTGTGGAACAGAGATCGGCAACCTTTGCGAGGGATCGGGCCACTTGAGTATCTAAGAAGTGGTGGCAGGCAAGAGGGGGGCTTTTGGTAAGCTTATTTATGAAACAAATGACGCTATTTTAAGTCTTTAAGTGATGAAGTGGAATGTTTTCCATTAACGGTATTTTGAATTCGTTCCTGCGGGAAAGGCAATTGCAGCAGGGGTGACGAAGCTCCAGGTATGTACCCTCCATTCAGTGTGCCAGCTGAGCTTGTGGCAAACACTACCCTTTCAGTGAAAACTTGCGAGCTGTTGGGGTTATGATAGGCTCTAGTACACCACAACACAAATTCTCTATTATACAGTTAATTTTGCGATTAACTAAAGTAATAAAAGGGACAGTTGGAAATGTGACGTCTCTGTATCAGTCTATGAAGATTTTAATAATTAAAAATATGTTGTGTAGAATTTCTTTAGATTTTATATAGTAAACCTACGTGCCATACTTTATTAAAGGCCTGAGTTACGCCAAGGACTATCTCCGTGCAGTATTCTTGTAGTGTACTCTGTGAACTTCAACGGTCGCATGCTGTTCGGTAAATTTGCATTGATGATCTGGGATTAGTTGGCTTTGTCCCAATGTTAAATTCCACATTTTGTAACAAAATTTCTTTAGTCTCTAATGTTCCAATCTAGGATCAAACAAACACGGTTTCGTGCTTTAAGCAATCGATTGCCAACATTACGTCTAGATTACCAAATAGACTATTATCATGGATATTTCCTAAATCTGTGAGTTTTCACTGTCCGTGATTGGACTTAATATGATTTGTCATGTATGTAAATGTTGACACTATCACTAAAACATTTACAACGCAAGCTAAAACTTAAACGAC
>JABXWE010056431.1:0-15456 GCA_014611495.1 Limonius californicus | reverse complement strand
AAACTAAAACAAATCCACGAAATCAATATTTTCCGTATGCTTACTCTATGAGAAATCAAAATTGCAAATAAAATCTTTACTAAATATGCTAAGAAGGTGGTCCTGTTTTTTTAAGATTTACGAAATCATTCATACCATCCAGAGAATGCACTAAAATTTGTTTTATTTAAATACATACAGGGGGTACTATATAAGTAATAGCCTCAAGCACCTTAAACAATAGGCAACGGCCGGCCTCCTGAGCTTTTATAAAAAATAAATAGTCCGACATTATATAAAAATTAAAATAATTTGGTATTCATATTCAAACATGATGGATATTTCTGACAAAATGTTCACGAACTCAAAATTTATTAGAATTTTCCAAATTTTAAAATCTATTAAACTGAAAGTTGTGGTAGCAACAAACGAATAGAGAATATTGGAAACCTGAACAAAGACTAACTGCACATTTTTAATAAATAGATTATTTTGTATATTTCATCAGATACAAAAATATGTAAGTACATAAAATAAGAGACTACCAGACTATTCTTAAGCTTGGAGAATTTGGAACATATTTGGTAAAACTGTAATGAATGATTTTTGTACGTGTTATTTTAGTGCTTGTAGGGAGCATCGTTTGTCATCGGTATATACCATATATAAGTTTATTTAGTAATGCCGTGTTGGATTATTGTTATAAATGACTACCTCTGTTCTCTCCTTATCTTTGTAGCCGTTTGTCTAAGTAACAGTAATTTTATTTATGTTTTATGACAAACATTCTCGAGAGAATATTTTCACAGATCACAGTATATAAGAATGGATTTAAATTTTAACTAAAAATTTGGACAAACGATGTTTGCTTTATCTTTTAAACCGAATTGTTTTGGTAATGTACAAACTTGCTACTACAAATTCGGCTCTTTTAGCTTACTCCATTCTGCTTTCAGCAATAATTGCACGATTGACTCGGACACAAATGATTGGTCAGAATGTGAATGGAATGCAAATCGAACATTTAATTTAGGCCTTGTACGAGGAAATTGGCTAAACGAGTATAAAATACATATCCAATTCTAATGGTCATAAATCATCAAAATTTCTCGGAAAACAAGGGAGACAAGCTTCGTTAGGAAAAAGAATACTTGTGAAGGTCTTTTATAGCTTATAGCTATATCAATCCACAAAATTTAATGAAAAGTCTTAGACCATCATCCAAGAGTATTTTTTAGGATATCTGAATTTTAGGAAATCATTTTTATACTTAGTTGCTTTATTATCAAGTTTATGTGCATACTTTAAGTCTATTGCCGAGGAGACATTACTTAATATTTAATACTTACGAATATATTAACCGATGAAGAAGATCCTAAATCGGCTAGGGAATTTAAAATCTAGTGCAGCTTTTTTCTTAGACAATTAGCAATATTCCGTGCTTTATTTTGTCCAAAATGAAGGTTCAAGTAATTGTATTAAAAAATATTAGCTTAGCTAAGTTGCTGCTTTGGTTTCATGAAAATGAGATATTGACACCATTATATGTTCGTAAAGCATGCATAAAATTGCAAGATGTTCTACTAGAACATGATGCACTTCCATCTCATCAATTTGGTTTGAGACAGTATCACTCAACAACTTCTTAGAATCACCGAATTGATTGAAAAGGGATACGAGAAAAAAACGCACTGCAATAGCATTCATAGACATTTGATAAAGTATGGCAGGAAAGGCTGGTTTACAAAGTAATAAAATTGAATGTACCAAATTACTTAACTAAATGCAATTCAATCGTTTATGTTAAACAGAAATGGCTTGTTACGCTTGCATGCTACACTATCCAATAGTAACCTATAACATCTGGTGTACCACAAGCAAGTATTTTCGGGCCAATTGCATTTAACCTATATAGTATATATTCACGATTTCCCTACTATAATAAACTCTACACTACGTCCATAATAGCGCAAAGTAACACTCCGGAAGTAGCAATTGAAAATTTGATGCAGCTTGTGAATGACTCTATAAATGGAAGATTAAAATGAACCCTTTGAAATGTCAAGTAAAACTGTTTACTTTGAGGCATATTATACAACTTTCAGCAATTAGCATAAATGATATAGAGGTAAATTAAAAACCAAACGATTCTGTCATAAAATACTTGGGGTATACTTGGATGCAAGACTCAATTAGGAATATCATGTTAATAGAAAACTTGCTCAATGTCGTACTCGAATGGCATTATTGTCTCCATTAATAAACTAGAAATCTCACCTTCGATCTAAATGAGGCGTCCTTATATATAAAGCATTTCTTAGATTTACATTAAGATACGCTTGCGTAGTCTTGAGAAATGCATCTAAAATAGTGGCTAGTAATGGACACTGTAGGTAATCTGCAAATTTATAAAGAACTGAGCGTCCCCCGAATTTTGGATTTTATAAATATTGCAAAAATAAGGTTTTCAAAAATATAGTGCGGTGTCCCAGTGCTGCAAATCTTAATATCGGACAAAAGAATATTCAAAATGCTTCAAACGCAGACTAATCCAAGAGTTAATCGAACACAGTGGATAGTACAATGGCCTCTAAATTATTATACGAAGCAGAGCCAAATGAAAGACTTAAAAACGCTGTTAAACAAAATTTATTGAAACATTGTCAAAAACAAGTATGTCGTCTTTCGACGTAGTCCTCATTACGTTCTGTGCACGTCCTCCGCGGTTTTGCAAGCGCTTTAATACCCGAAGAAGAAATTATTTTGATCGCGTGCATAGTCACTCGCCCTTTCATTGCTCTGAAATTTCTTCCCACCTAATGCCTTTTTAAGTGGACTAAAGACATGGTGATCACTTTGGGCGAGACCATAGGCATATGAAGCATGTCGCAGACACTCAAACTTCAAATTTTGGATGACTGTCACTGTTGAATGTGCAGTCCGTGGCCGCGTTGTCGTACTGCAAAGAATGCCAGAACTCAGAAATACGCGTTTTTTGGGTCCGATGGCAAGATTGAAACAGTTCTTTAGGAGTACTGAGTATGTGACACTAGTAATAGTAACCCCATTACGCAAGTAGTTCTGCAAAATTACCCCTCTTGCATTCAAAAGAAAGGATCAGCCTAACTTTTCCTGCCGAGAGCTGTGGGCGAGATTTTTGGGTTTTGGACATAAGGTGTCTTTGCTTGCTTTCTTGGTAAGGGGGTTGATGACGGGACACCCAGAACTCATCCCCAGTCACAATCCTTGCCAGAAAGACATCTCCTTCTGCTTCATAACGTCGCAAAAGTCCTTCATAAATATCAACACGTCGTTGTTTCAATCCTAGAGTCATTGATTTGGCACTCACCTAGCTGACACTTTATTGAACAGGAAATTGTTATTCATAATGTTATGTAGAGTATCATGGTCGAGGAGGAAGCTAAGGAAATTACCCCTTTTTTGAACTAGTTGCTCCATGCATACACTTCTTGGAGTGACAAACATGAATTTCCATCCTTTCACTGTGCAAGAAACGAATAATAGAACGTTGGTCTTCCCTGAGCAGTAGTCTAGTAGTCTAGCCATTTTTACCCTGTATCTGTGTTAACATTTTCAATTGTTGCTATGATATGCCATTAGCAACGCCCTCTACATCTCAAAAATAATTTGTAAGGCTATGTTCCGTTTGATACAATTTTTAGCGCACTTTTACTGTTTTCATTTGACTCTGCCTCGTATATGCACTGTCGTGTACATAGAATAGGGTAGAATCACTAATTCTCGCTCGATTATTATGTTATAGATATGTTCTTATATAGGATTATTATATCAAAACCGTGTATATATAAAAAAGAATGGGTAGTTTGTAATAAAAATGCGCGAAAAATGTGTCTAAATTAAGTCCAAATGTATAGTAAACGTAGGTTGCTTTTAGCCTATTTGATTGCTATTTTAGCAATTTTTTTCTCAAATTTTTATAATTTTTCAGAACATTTGTAACTTATTAAATAACCGTATGTACAAAGACCGCATATTAGTGTAGCAAGATGATAAGAGAACACTTCTATTTTAGCTAATTTTAAGGCACTTTAATAGCCCCTTAATAAGTAAAATCAATAATTTAAGTACGACCGTTAGTCTTTAAAGTCGCATTTTCAAAATTGCAGATTCGTTTTACAAACCTGCTACAAAATAGTACATTATAATACAAGTGTATAAGCAAGCCTTTAAAGCACGTGCGACGGGTTTAAAAGCACGAGGCGAAGCCGAGTGCCTTTTAACGAAGCAGTGCAGTACCTGCACTACAATCAGTAAATTATAACAAAAAAAGGAAATTGAAATCCCCTTTTCGAAGTAATCTGTGTAATCGTTGATATAGAAACGGTTAGCAATTGTTGTTTCGTTGCTATGTATATTTATTATAAATTTGTTGATTTGTGAAGTTTGTTTCGACTTTCGTGAATTATAAACTGAACGAAAACGAGGATATTTCATCCAAGATTAGAATGTTAGCCGAACAAGCTAAACAGCGATTAATCTCCAAGAAATCTAAAAAAGCGTATTGATTGCAAGGGATACGAAAAATTATCCAACTGGATGCCCAGCAAGTGAATTTCTTGTTATCTAGGCAACTTTAAAGTAGTAGTGTTTTAAAAGCCCGATTTTGTATGCTTTTTAGTTTCAAAAACAGAGATTATGATTCAGGTATGATAAAAAATATGTTCTGATTTTCCAATTCAAGATTTTTTTTGGGATCTTGTTTTATCAAAATATTTTAATTTATCGCTAGATAACAGTTTTTATCACAGTCGGAGTAGCTGTTTTCAACAAATAGACACACACGCACACACTCACACAAACGCACGCGCATGTGCATACCTATGCAACCACGGAATTACCCATAGACAAGGAGTTTTAAGAATACTTTTTTTGTGTTGCTAGTGATCTAAATAACTAAGAAGGGGATTTTCCCCATCTCGAAGAGGGGAATATAAAATTGAGATGAGAAAGTACACTGCGAGGGTACAAGTTCTGCGAAGAACAACTTCAGTAAAATTGTAAAGTCTACGGCAGCAAATAAGATGATTCAAAATTTTAATACCATGGAAGTTAGAAGTTTATCAAACACTATATAACAGAATAGTAAGAAATAGCATGTTTATAACGAATTTTGAGAGAACAAAAATATAGAAGGCAAGAACTTCTTCATTGTCTCTTAAGAGACTCCTATGTCTGTGTTGCACGTTTCCAAGTACTACAGACATAGAAGACCTACGGTTAACATGGGCTCCGAATCAGGTAAAGTGTAAACACATCTACTCCAGAAAAGAGTACTAGGCAGAATACCTCGCTGGTTTGTCATTGTCTTGCGACGAGAATAGTCGTTAAAAATCCGATGTTTCGGGACTGGAGGTTGAACTCCAGACCTTCAGCGTAGACATCGTAACGCGCTGATTTCTAGCCCATGAATGTCCACACTAGAACTAATATGTAAATATTAAACGGGGATAGAAAATTCTGAAACCTTAAGGGGTTACTAAAGTACCTCAAAATTAGAGTTTTCTATCATCACCGTAGCTACGTTAATAGGCGACCTACCAATTTGTAGTTTCTAACAGCTTGTAAACAACATATCTAAGATTGAAATAAAGTGCAAAAATTATCAACAAAATCGCAAGAACTTATGACAGATTGTCAAAAGTTTTGCACAAAATACGATACAATCAACCTACTTTTACGATGTATGTGGAATTAATTTAGTGAAATGTTTTCAGCTTATTACAAGCTACCGTCTTTTCGCAACATAATGCACACAACTACAATTTCAAAATTTATGGGGCTTTTTTCGTAATCAGAACAACACCAAAAATCTGTTACCAATTTACTTTATCGTATATTATACGTACTGTCTTTCACGTTGGCTGCAGTTCGTTTTCTAGCGTTAGATAGACGTCCCGAAACCTCGTAAGAAACAGGGAAACGAATGTAAAGGTTTGTTGATGTCAAAAGTTACATTTAAATGTTGGATGTCAGGTCGGTTTAGGTTCCCCTTAACAATTGCTATTGCAATATGTTTACTCAATTATAGCGATAATGATATAAATACCGCAAGTAGACATCAAACTAAGCATTTACCTAAGACTCCTTTATGGTTGTAAAAGTAATGAGGTTCACCTTATTCGCCTTCTTTGTATCGGTAATTTTTTACAATTAAAATAATCATTCTGCTAATTATCTAATTGTATTAGATACTATATCAACACATCGTTTGTACTTATCTAGTCATCTAATAAAGACTTGGTTTTACATGATTTGTTTATTTTGTAACATCTTTTTGTTTCAACGTTGCTAAATTTAAAAATCATTAAACTTAATTTACGGGGAATACTAAACAGTGGAGCGCAAATAACCAAATAGCCACTTGGGTATAGTAAAGTTTTACGCTTTCACATCTACTTTTTTATCTCCATTTTATTTACACCCTATATGTTACAATGAAGTAAAAAACTATAAAATGTACATTCATGAAGAATATGTGTCTTGCAAAAATTACGACGTGTTGGATGATACCTATCTCAATTCTTTAGCGAATATAGCAAATTTCGCAACTGTGTTACATTTTGTTGAGGTTTTTAAAGTATGTTTTATGTGCGAAATATTTTTTTGGTATGAGAATATACAACTTTGAATTTACATTGTCCACGTTTTCTAGAATTTGATTACATGTTCCGCGTTCGTCATAAGAATGTTCGGTCTTACACATAATGAATATTGCATACAAGTCATAAATACAATCAGTAGTTTGCTCACAGTTTTGTTTAAGATGTTGCAGGAGAATTAATTAATTTTTCCATTTAATAATGCCTTCCTATTGTTCCAAACAAAAATATTTTTAGTAAAACGAAATTGTAGTGCTTAATAATTATATCGTTATCTCATGAATCTAAAAAGATAACGCATAAGTACTTAAAAGTACCAATACTTTTTTTATTTGACATTGGTTATATTTTTTAATATTATCCGTAATATTTACTAACATCAAATAAATAAACAAAGAGATGCAGTACCCCATATTACCTAGCTGGCCAATTTCAGTTAGATATTCTACATCTAGAAATCATAGGGTGGAACACCATCTTGTTGTACTATTGTTTGATAGTATTATGTTAAAAATTGCTCAATGTTTTTCTGGTATTTTCTATTTAAATAAATGTGCAGTTTGTTGTTAACACTCTTATTTATTACAAATGTGTAAATAAAAAATATATACAGAATCTAACACAATTGTGGGAAATCTCAAATAACTACATTATTAACAATGAGATAGCTGACATGAGAAATCAAGTTGCGACAAGGGCTTGGGTCGGAAGTTAGGGACAAAGTTTTTATTTTAAATAGAACATCTTGTGTAGAATTACAGCACCGGCAGTTCCGTTTCAAACAACGTACATTGTTTAAAGTTTGACGTATCGATTATGAAGAAAGTTGACAAACCTGCAACCCCCTCAGTTGGCCGTGGAATCGGTAATGTAAATCCGGAATACTAGCTAATCCCAAGGCTAACTTAGCCAGTTAGAGGTTTATTGATTTTCTCGGTAATTAATACAGAAAACTTTAAATAACTATAGGTTGTTTTGAAGAGAATTATGGGTATAGTATCTAAATCGGTCATTAGAA
Source organism: Limonius californicus (assembly GCA_014611495.1). Taxonomy (NCBI): domain Eukaryota; kingdom Metazoa; phylum Arthropoda; class Insecta; order Coleoptera; family Elateridae; genus Limonius; species Limonius californicus. The sequence goes on along the minus strand of JABXWE010056431.1, from coordinate 7,818 downwards.
AGTATTTTTTTCAAAACCGTTATTAGTCCGATTAAAGCGGAAGTTATAAATAAATAAATAAATAAGTTTTTCATGACTCCCACAACTCAGTTGCAACTAATATAAATTATCTGATTTAAGAACCTGTCCAAGTAGTCTTTACATTCGAATCCCTGCAACAAAAGTGATGTTTATTTTATTCCTAAACGCACGAGGCAATATTTTGGTCTAGATCACGGCTTCTATCGACTTGCCTTGTGCTAATCCGATTTTCTGTAACAGATTGAAGAACCGCAAACTGATTTACTACAGTATTGGCAGCTTCAGTAACAACTATTCCTTAGGCGCAATTTACGCACCACGTGTTTGAAATTATATAAGTCGTTTTCCAAAAACTAGTAATATGACTTTCTGGAAATTTTTACATATCTATTCGTAGCTTGATTTACAATAAAAGCACGTTTTAAGAGTTCATTCCGCTATTTTATCAGCGTGTTAACGTATCTAAAGTTGGTTGTAATTTAAAAGGAGTGACATATACAAGGTGATTCTGAATATATGCGGAAAACTTTAATCACATATGGCTGAGGATAATATATCCTCGAAATCATATAGTTTTTTTTTTCAAATTCGGCACCGTTATGGAGATACAGGGCTTTAAAGTTTTTTTATATTTACTGAAATGTAAATACCTTCTTTGTTCCTTGTCCAATTTTGATAAACTCTGTTGTTTTGGAAAGCTATCAGCCCAAACCGAATTTCCTGCCCAAATGTTCAGTAGAGTATGAAAAGTGGATAAAATGAGATCCTGAAGTGAAAACTTTGTTTTAAAAATTTGGATATTAAGTGTATGTACGAGGGCCAAGCTACAATTATTGAGAATAGAAAAATCTAGTTAACCATGCAAAACAAATTGTTGTTTATTAAATAGTGCATTCTTTTATCTGTCAATGTCAGTTTAGTTTGTGAAATTCGGTTGAGAAATAACCAATTGAATAAGCTTCTGTTATCGAAAAAATGGAATTGTCACGAGAGAACTTTCGGATAATGATTTACCATGATTTCAAGAAAGGCTTGAGCGCGTATGAGTGTGAGGAAAGTTTGAAATCGGCGTTTGGGGATCTCGCATCATCATTAGCTACGGTTTATAGGTGCTATAAAGAATTTGAACGAGGTTGCAACTCGGTTGTACACAGAAAAGGAGCTGGCCCGCCTTTAACTGCTGTTAACCCCGAAAATATTGCTGCAGTGAACAAGATGGTGGAAGAGGACAACCGAATTACCTATGCCATGATAGAGTCCAAACTGAAGATTGGATCCTCGCAAGTGAGATCAATATTGCACGAACATTTACATTTGAAAAAGGTTGTAAGTCGGTTTGTACCCCATCATCTGACGGACATACAAAAAGCAGAACATGTTAGAATTTGCCAACAAACTTTAGATATGTTGAATGCTGGAGGTCATCAAATTATTAGTAAAATTGTTACTGGTGATGAAACCGACATACCATTTCTTGATGTTCCCACTCGCCAAGAAAGCCGAATATGGATACATGAAGATGAGGAAACCCCTACGATGGTGAAAAAACAGCGAGCAATGAAGAAAGTTATTTACGCAGTATTTTTTAAAAGCACGGGTCTGATGGCCGCAATTAAATTAGAAGAGCAGAAAACGGTTACCGCTAAATGGTATGTTGAAAAATGTTTGCCTACTGTGTTCAATAAAGTGCCAAGAAAGGGAATCATGTTACATCATGATAATGCATCGAGCCATACAGCACCTATAACTCTTCAGTATTTAGCTGAAAACAAAATCAAAGTTATAGAATATCCTCCTTACTCGCCAGATTTGGCAAAGTGTGACTTCTGGCTATTTTTTGAGCTCAAAAAACATTTGCGAGGGAAAAGGTTCCAGTCAGAAGAAGAGATTGATATCGCTGTTAAGTCTTATTTTGATAGTATTCCTAAAGACAGCTGGCTGAACGCTTTTAAACTAAGGAAGGAGAGAATGGTCAAATGTATTATTGTGAACGGCAATTACTTTGAACATATTTAAAATAAAAATTCTGAAAACCTGTATCAATCTTTCCATTCTCAATAATTGTAGCTTGACCCTCGTATTTGGGACCGCGGTGGTCTAGTGCGAGAACGCATTGGCCACTCGAGGTCACAGTAAATGCAGTCGCTCCGTTGGGGCGATCGAATCCCGACTGGGGCGACCGCATTTGCTTAGTTAAGTTTAGGGTGCATATTGCATGAATGTTTAGTATGTAAGGGACGCCCGCACCCCCCTGAAGTAATGCGAAAGCGGTTGGGGGGGGGGGCGGTAGTATGAATGAGTGAGAAAAAAAGGTGCATGTATTTAAATTGCTTTTTCTATTCCAAACTTTGTTAGATAACTTAAAATATTAAATTGGTGGAAAACATTGCAGATATAATTTTTTTAAACTGCATGTTAGTTCAGATGGTTCAAAAAAAGTAGGCTAACATTCTCGTTTTCACGATATTCCCAAATTTGCACAATTTTAACCCTTTATAAGCCAGAATTTGTTTTGGTATTTTGGTGAATTGTAGGTTGAATATACTCCACTGTACTTAATATTGCTACGAAAAATTATAAAAAAATATTGCATTGCTTATAGTGCCGGAGGGGGGGGGGTACTATACTGACCCCAGAGCATTTATGACGACAGCATAATTGAAGAGGGCAGTGGTTAATTGAATGATCACTTTTTCAAAAGCTTTATGTATTTCGAAAAAACCTATTAAAAATTCATATTACAACTGCATGAATGTATTATAATAGTTAGAATAACTAAATTTCATGGAAAGGTACAAAGCACTCAATACAAAGAACCACATTACATTCTTTGCAAATAGTTGTTGATCGAACGGGTTTTGCGCGGGTACTACATTGTGCACAACGCCTACACGACCCTTTGATTGGCAAATGGTTGCCAATATTTAGGGTTCTTGCAGAATTATCTACACCAACAGATTGTCCAGTAGGTTTCTTCATTTTATTGTTTGTAACTGCAAGTTTCGCTCCAGGCCTTTTGCGCGAACAATAATTCTGCAGAAGTTCATCTGCTAATAAACTACGAGAGTGTAGATGTGACATTGGCTTCTTTCGAGATTTTGTTTTTTCAATATCTGCTTTATAACATATGTAAGCATTTACCAGAGCAGATTCAATCAAAAAATAGAACAATTTTATCCACCAGCGGCGACTTTTCCAAGATATATTATAATAAGCCATCAATTGATCGAAATGATCCACTGCCCCCATATTTTAATTGTAAACAAAAATTGGCTGAGGGCAGTTTACGTTCTGTTTTCCTCCTTCTTTATTTCTCCTTGAAACAATTGCACTTGCGGATGGCTCGCATCATTGCTAGAGGCATAATCATAGTCACCGGTCTTCAATTCTTTGTCCTTTTTCAGCAAATCGTTAGGACAATTCTTGCGATTTTGTCTTAGAGTTCCACAAGCAAATGGGTTTTTATCCAACAAACTTGATAACAGATCAAATGTTCTAAAAAAATTATCAAAATAGACGCAGTAGCCCTTATTATAGTATTTGGCGGCTAAATCTAAGACTGTTCTTTCCCCCATGTCCCCGGTTGATCATCTTTCGACTTTCCTTCATAAACCTTATAGTTCACCATATTTTTTTTGGTCGGCTTCATGGGCATATATTGCTTGAGTGATGTTCTGCCTTTGAAGCCGACCATACTTTCGTCGACAGCCATATTTCGTGATGGTGCAAAAGAATCTTGAAATTTTTTATTCAAGAAAGTAATTAGGGGCCTAATTTTAAAAGTTTGTCATAGTTATTAGAACTTCGATCAGGCAGTTTGGTATTATCGTTCAAATGAAGAAAACGCAATATTTTCAAAAAGCGTTTCTGAGTTATAACATTGGCAATCTTCTGCAGTCGAAAATTTTGATTCGGGGACTAGTAAAGTCGTAAGCTAGGCACTCTGTGAAACCCCATTATGATTAATATTCCAAAAAACGCTTTCAATTCAGAAGTAGTCAGGCTAAGATCTATTCCTTTTTGATCTGCATATTTATTAGACTGGGAAACAATATGCTCCAATATTTCGTCATCTAAAAGTGTCCAAAGATGGCGAGAGGACTATCAGAATTTACAGAAAACAAAGGACCAAACGGTTTTTGAAAGTCGTAGTTCTTGTAAGTTCTTGGAACACATGGACGTCTTCTAAAGTTGTACTGATGAATTGCAGTTTGGTTAGTAGCAGGATAGTTTTGAACCGCTTCTTCTTCAGAAATCTGGATCTTGTATGGAATCGTCGCTATCGTAACCTTCCTGATCGCTATCTTGGTTTACAAACGATATCGGTCTACAAACTCTCTTTGATGTTGAAGGTTCTGTAGTTGCTCCATCAGAACTATTCGAATTTGGAGGTGATAATGAGCTCCTCGTATTTACAGCTGTTGATGAATTATACACAAATACATCTTCAGCATCGCTGTCTCCCTCATAATCAGAATTGACAGCATGTTCATCGGTTAGCTCATCAAGTAAGACATATGCATCCTCAGATGTTAGACATTGCAAGTTTATGTACTCGCCCTTGGACATTCTCTAAAAAAGGACCGGCACATTGCAATACGTATTGGAAAACATTTTCTTAGCGCAAACACGAAGAATGAAAAACATTTTTTTGTGTGATTCTACTGATTGCTGGAAATGTATTTTTGGACCAAATTTACTTCTAATTTTGTAAAAAAAACATCTCTAACCTAACATCTAAGTAGTGACTTACACTACTTACAATTTTATAGTTTTTCGCAATGAAGAAATCGATGAACACACTTCCCTATTATTTTGAATAGTAAAATAAACTATAGGTAAGAAATGTATAGCACCTCACCCCAACAATTACAGGTAAATCTAACAAATTATAGCACGAGAACTTTCGCCACCCGAAGAATCAGCTGTTTTCGTACGCTCTGGGTGCGTTGTGGTCACAAAATTAACCACTTTTTGGTTATTACGCACATACAAATTATATGTGGTTAGTATATTCACCACAACCCGTTTAGGAGGCTAGGTTGTTGCCATAAGGTTCAGTATCTAGTGAAATCGCTTACATAAGTACCATAGTTACCTCCTTACAGACGTGGTTAGTTAATTGACCACAACATGCTAAAGGGTTAAACTTACTTTTCACATCTGGGACAGATTTCATCCACTTTGTACACTCAATTATATATTTTTCTACTAGAAATTAAGTTTGGACTGTTAGCGTTCCAAAACAATAAAGTTTCTCAAAATCGGACAAGAAACAAAAAAGTTATTTACAATTTAGTGAATTGATATAAAAAACTTTGAAACTGCATATCTCCGTAATGGGGCGCATTTGAAAAAAACTTACTGGGTGATTTAGGGGTTAAATAACCTCAGCTATGTGTGGTTGAAGTTTTTCGCACATGTTTAGAATCACCCTATATACAGTATGATTAATAACATTTTTGATAAAGGCTGGCAATGGCAAGCAGAACATATGTCTTAAGCCATGGAGTTTGTTGTTAAGGTAACATTTAATTTGTGTTTAGTTTTGACTGTCAAGTACTGTAATAATTATTACAATTCTTAAAACTGTTGTTGAAACCTTTTGCAACAGTTGCAATCCCCTGTAACAGTGGAGTTCAGATTGCTTGACCAACCTGGACTCTTTGTAACAGATTTTTTATTATGTAAAATTATTACGTGTTACTGCATATCTATAAGGTATTCTACAGTGCCACTTCAAGGTTTTTAGGTTGCTATGTCTAAAAAATTGTGTAAGTCGTGTGATCTAACAACTGTGTGATAGTCTCACAAAAAGTTACAATTTTTTATTGAGCTGCGAAAATAAGACATATTGGAGAGCCAGAGCGCAAGACCAGCCTTTAGCGGAATATCTATCGCTAGCAGGAGCTTTTGCTTGGAGTGCAAAATATAATCTGCCCCTAACAGTATCATACTTTATGTAAACCTAATGTATCTACATCGCAATAGCAACAAATCTTAAAAATAATCTTCAACAACCGTATCAAATCATCAACAAAGAAGCTATGTTTGTTATATTTACCAACACAAATACAAAATAAAGAACACTACAGGAGTTTAAGGAATTTAATAAAGGCAATACACCAAATAAAGTAAAATAAATTTAATTGTTTTTCTAATTTTTAATATAGTTTCTGTCTTTACTTTCGTTTGATGTTGTTCCCTTACTTATTTACCGACTTCCGCCGGTGCTAACATCCCTGGGTGGGATTTGGCTTTGATCATCACTGTTTTCTATTCTTTTCGGATTTGTAATAGTTTTCCCCAGTTTTTATAACTTCATGTCGTTGAGGTCGTTAATTACGTCCAGTTCCCATCATTTTCGTGTTAATCCGTCAGGGTGCCATTTGGTATTTTTCTGTATATGAAAGTAAGTGACAATAGTAGATTAAAAGTATTTGAACGAAAAATTGTCAGAAGAGTATTTGGCCTCACTGAAAAAAAGAAATACATAGTTATTTAGCGCAAAGGAAATCACTCAATTTGTTTATATTTATTGCATCATGCATGTTAATGTATCATTAGTGTTCTCTGTAGTAATTCCTTTTCAGGTAGTAATATGTGCCCCTGAGAAAAACAGTTTATATTACTAATTGAAGACAAAGCTTTTTCAATTACAGATCACGGCAGTTCTAGGTAATGGCCTCCATTAGCTTGCAAACTTAAATTTACCCGCATTTTCATATTATTAAAAATATTCAGTAGTTACTGAGAAGTAATACTGGCACAAGTTTATGTGATCTATTTCTTCAGTGATTGGGTGGTACTTTGTTTTAATTGTTTTCTTTTTATATGAAAACACGCAAAGTCCAAGGGAGTGATATCAGGAGATCTCCCAAGTCATAAACTTTTTCCTACGAAACGGTCTGCAAAGAAACTGCAAATAATTAACATTTGTTTAGCTGTGTGCGCTGCAGTTGCAAGTTGTAATTCATAGCTGGTTTACAGAAACTTTTAAAATATTAGTTTAGTGCAGTACAATTTAATGTAATTCCTTTGTCAGCGCCAAAAGTTTATTTCATCTCGTAGGAATGTTTTCCTAAAAATGTATCTACTTCGTTGTCCATATGTTGTCTTGCATGTTCAACTTTGTCAGCTACCTCCAGATTTACGTGGTACATTGCCTGTGCATCTAAATAAATGTTTGATAAGGCAGAAATTAGCTTTAATGAAAGCCATTTCAGGACACGGCTACAAAACTCACCAACACAAGATCGTACTGCCTAAATGCCTCTTTGTTAACATCATTCTGGAAATAAGAATAAATACATTTTGTTTTATGTAGTTAAAACAATATTAGGCGATTGTAGCAAATACTTTAAGCTTTATAATTTGCTAGACTATAATAATTATGTCAGCCTGACTTAATCAAAGACAACTGGTCTAAAAAGCGTTATTGGTGTAGTAACGTTTAATATTCCATTCACAAGGAATTCACCCATTTAATAACTTTTTAGATTCACTTATGCTGTGAAAATGAAACGGCTATAATAACATTTTTTACAATCACCTGCAGATGTTTTATTTTTAGTTTCGCCCAAAACTTTCTTTTTAGAACACGTCAAACTTCATTGTGTAATATTTTTGACACTGTTATTTTAGTACTGATCGCAATTACTGAAATACTAAGCATTTTCCAGATATACTTTACCTTTTTTAGAAAATTCCAGAAAGGTATGACTCAGATGCTTCTTAGTTGTGACTTATTTGTTTCCTACAACCAGACGATAAATAAATTAATACGCTTCAGTTTAC
>JABXWE010056430.1:0-10535 GCA_014611495.1 Limonius californicus | reverse complement strand
CTATGTATATACTTAGAGGGAGATTTTTTAGTACTTCATCTGATATATGTAAGCCACAAACGAATACATTTTACCGCAAAATATTGTCATTCCGAATTGTTCAATATATTATAATAACATTACATTATCGAATATAATTAAATATGTCTGTAGATAACAGGCATGGGTACAAACAGAATGGTAATAGTATGTATATACTTAAGAGGGAGATTTTTTAGTACTTCATCCGATATATGTCAGCTACAAACGAATACATTTTACCGCAAAATATTGTCATTCCGAATTGTTCAATATATAATAATATAATAACGTTACATTATGGAATATAATTAAATATGTCTGTAGATAATAGGCATGGGTACAAACAGAATAGTAATACTATATACTTAGAGGGAGATTTTTTAGTACTTCATCCGATATATGTTAGCTACAAACGAATACATTTTACCGCAAAATATTGTCATTCCGAATTGTTTATATCGTTACATGATCGAATATAATTAAATATGTCTGTAGATAATAGGCATGGGTACAAACAGAATAGTAATACTATATACTTAGAGGGAGATTTTTTAGTACTTCATCCGATATATGTTAGCTACAAACGAATACATTTTACCGCAAAATATTGTCATTCCGAATTGTTTATATCGTTACATGATCGAATATAATTAAATATGTCTGTAGATAATAGGCATGGGTACAAACAGAATAGTAATACTATATACTTAGAGGGAGATTTTTTAGTACTTCATCCGATATATGTTAGCTACAAACGAATACATTTTACCGCAAAATATTGTCATTCCGAATTGTTTATATCGTTACATGATCGAATATAATTAAATATGTCTGTAGATAATAGGCATGGGTACAAACAGAATAGTAATACTATATACTTAGAGGGAGATTTTTTAGTACTTCATCCGATATATGTTAGCTACAAACGAATACATTTTACCGCAAAATATTGTCATTCCGAATTGTTTATATCGTTACATGATCGAATATAATTAAATATGTCTGTAGATAATAGGCATGGGTACAAACAGAATAGTAATACTATATACTTAGAGGGAGATTTTTTAGTACTTCATCCGATATATGTTAGCTACAAACGAATACATTTTACCGCAAAATATTGTCATTCCGAATTGTTTATATCGTTACATGATCGAATATAATTAAATATGTCTGTAGATAATAGGCATGGGTACAAACAGAATAGTAATACTATATACTTAGAGGGAGATTTTTTAGTACTTCATCCGATATATGTTAGCTACAAACGAATACATTTTACCGCAAAATATTGTCATTCCGAATTGTTCAATATATAATAATATAATAACGTTACATTATCGAATATAATTAAATATGTCTGTAGATAATAGGCATGGGTACAAACAGAATAGTAATACTATATACTTAGAGGGAGATTTTTTAGTACTTCATCCGATATATGTCAGCTACAAACGAATATATTTTACCGCAAAATATTGTCATTCCGAATTGTTTATATCGTTACATGATCGAATATAATTAAATATGTCTGTAGATAACAGGCAGGGGTACAAACAGAATGGTAATACTAAATACTTAGAGGGAGATTTTTTAGTACTTCATCCCATATGTCAGCTACAAACGAATACATTTTACCGCAAAATATTGTCATTCCGAATTGTTTATATCGTTACATGATCGAATATAATTAATTATGTCTGTAGATAACAGGCATGGGTACAAACAGAATGGTAATACTATATACTTAGAGGGAGATTTTTAGTACTTCATCCGATATATGTCAGCTACAAACGAATACATTTTACCGCAAAATATTGTCATTCCGAATTGTTCAATATATTATAATAACATTACAATATCGAATATAATTAAATATGTCTGCAGGTAACGAGCATTCGTACAAACAGAACGGTAATAGTATTAACCTCTGACTTTGTTGAGTGCTGTGATAATACTCAGAAATTATTTATTCAAAATCAAGACTAATGAGAAGTGCTGATCGTGTTTATAGGATTATTACGTGCTCCTCCAAGTCGTTAGGAGGTGGAGTGAGTGAACTAAGTTGGTTTAATTAGACGCCAACGGCGCCTCAGTTTCATATATGTAGTTCTAATTATTTAAGTCCTAACCTTGAAGATGATCTCCTATGTTTCGCATTGATCAGCGATCTAAATCTTTGCAAGAGTACGTATACTTAATAAGTTCGTTTATCAGTCTGCTCGCTGGTATTCCATTCTTCCTTTTATCGTGCTTGTACATAAAACGGCTAAAATTGCGAGTGGCGGTGTTGTTGCATAACTTAAGCTGCTTGTTCTCGCCTTTTATTGTAGAGTCTTGATAACACAGCATAGGACAGGAAAACAAAACAAAATTAATATTCATTAGCCACTCTATTAACTGTAATTAGATTAAAAAAAGTAAGAGTCGTCCGCGCGCGAAGTATTATGTAGCAGTAGTTTATACTCTTGTTTATTTATTAGTTTTCTACTCGTTGCGATGTTTCGCGAGATATGTACGTAATACCATTCTTTCCACCTTTCATGCCAAAAATGAAATGTATAGCTTATATTTTCGTTTGTTGAAAGAAACGAACAGCCAGTCGCGCTTTCGTTTCGACACGAGCGTTTTTCTCTTACACACCAAGCTTTTGCTGATTGTCTGCCATGTTCATGCGTCTCTTCATCGGCAAAAGTGTTTTCTTTTTATTTTGCCTGCCGGTAACCTGAATTGTCAACGCTTTGTGAGATTTCAACTACTTTAGTTTCAATTTTTACCCGTTTTCTAGTTTTTCCCGTGTGCAGTTGCTGTTTTTATTGATGTGGGGGAAACGACTCCCGGATAGCCTCCAATGTTTTTCATTTCTCATTCTTTATGGTATTATTGAAACATGCCAAAATTTTATAACCGCCCATCGGGAACTGTATCCAGCATGCATCGCGCTTTTTTGCTTCCGTGGATGTCCGATGAATTTCAAACACTCTGACCGAGGGTGGAGATCAAGAAATTTGAGAAATTGGCTGCTGTTAAAATTTTATTGTGAAATGGCGTTGGTAGACGCAATTGCAACCTGGGTGTCTTTTAATCAGGCTTAAGTAGGTCCGAGGCATATTCCTTCTCTACATCGAGTACGCCAATTCCCGTTCGTGGCGTGGCTTTATTTGCGGAATTTAAAATATGTATGACCGTCGGTTCGCGAGCACGTCTGGGATGGTCATCTGCAAACACGTTCCGTACTATTTTCCGAGCCATTTTTCGCAGTTACCGCCGACGCTCTTTACAAATTGAGCCGTGCATACTTTTCGTACATGTAGCGCATTTGACGCGAATGTTATTTATGAGGAATTTTTTAGCAATGCTTTATGCTTTCTTTTCTTTATAAGGTAACAACTGAGCGGTGTTTGGGATGATGTAATGTCGATTAGATACGGCCGTTCGACGACGCAAATAAAGAAATGCTCGTTGCGTTCAGTTTCCTGATAAAACTTCTTTCGTATTCCGACGCTCCTTTTTACTTTTCCGAAAAAGTAAAAAGCAACCTGTCACGCCATTGTAAATAATGAAAACTCGGAATACAATATGAACATCTGCGACTGTGAACATTTTGGTATGAAGTTGTAGGCTACAGCGCTTCGTTGACGCTTATTTACGATTGTCTGGAAGGGCCACCATAAAAAATAAATTTTCCTAAAATATGTACTCAGTATCCTACTGTTTTTTAACTTAGTAACGGATACTGTCTACTTTGTATTTTAAACTTTGACCTGGTATTTTACAGGATGGACCAATGGCGTCATTTACCTTATCACACATTTATAAAAAAAACTATGATTATAACAAATATATCGCTTATGTATTAAAAGTTATGTATATCAACGTAGTTTCTGGTCACGTACAAAAAAAATTCAGTCCATTTCGGTTGTAATGAAACCTTTGGGATTGCAAACATTTGGGGGTTATAGAAGGAGTTTAAAAAAGGTCTGAATCAACATATGTCCCAAATCAATTGTTTTAGAGATAGAGGCGATTTTGTATTTTAATCAATAAACTGCAATAGTAGGCTATTGATTTGTCATGAAAAACAAAATTTTAATTATTAATACTTGTTCACGCTATAAACTTGTATCCCGTACCATATCCAGCGGGTACAAGTCCTTACTGTTTTTGATCATCTACAAGAATGGTGTTTCTTAGAGAAAACTTTGCGTTCAATATTTTATTTACCCATGAAGCTACTTTTACGATTAACGGTATAATTAATCTGCATAATAATAATAATGGTTGGGTAGAGGAAAATCCTCACGCTGTTGTCGAGTGAAGACATCAACATCGAATTTTCGGTAAATCTTTGACTAGCCATTTTAGAAGATGGTTTGATAGGGTCCGTTTTTTACTACATATATCGTTTGACTTTTGATAACACTTTTTGGAAGACATGCTCCTGAATGATACGGTTTATCGGTGGTTTATGCACGATGGTGCTTATCCACATTTGTCAATCGATGTCCACGTATACCGAAATCTATAACGACAAATGGATAGGAGCAGGGGCTTAATTGCAAGACCATCTAGATCCCCTAATTTGAACTTACTAGACCTTTGTATTTGGACATATAATATATGTATTTGCCTTACTGTTCGTTTTTCACGATGATGCTGCGTGAGTAATCCGATCTTTTTTAACACCTCGTATATATTATTTAAAATTACTATTTCTACTAAAAACTTAGAATATTGTTTACTACCGGCAGTCTCACTTAAAATGTTAATAATCTCCATATCGCCATATCAAGAAGAAAATACACATGTACTATACGATCATGCGTAGAGTTTAATGAGTAGGACATATTAGTTGCTATCTGCTTATATAAGCTCTGCATCGATATTCATTTTTGTGCCGTAATTGTTAAATGCCCTAATATTTGCAGAACTAAATATTTGGTTAGTAACTATTAGAATTTGATTACAAAAATAGTTCCAATTTCAGAAAAATGCGTTGATTTGGTAACAAAGTTTTGTGGCTGTAAATAAATACGCAAGTTGAGATATCCGACTCGAGAAAAATCCCAGAAACTTCTTCCATATTTGAATTACAATCCGGATAAAGTTTTCCTGGAGGCATTTAATTTTATTGGTAATACTATCTAGAAATGATAGGAACATCTTAGTTTTTGCTCGTTATTTCCGGGATGAACGAGTAAGTAAGCGTCAAACCATACACATTAAAGCATTTACTTTGTAAACACTTATTATATGTGGAATTTGTTGTACTCGAGCTCGTCTTAAAATTAATTAAATTTATATTTATCCTGTTACGGTTAATTGTTAGCCACAAAAATACGACGAAATGCAAAAATAATAAACTCAGCTTTTTAACCTATTCTATACTTAAAACTACATAGAATGGGCGAGTCAAGCCACTAAATACTGTGGTTGAATTGATCAACCATAGTCTTTTTCTTTTAAGCAAATCAATTTCCATAACTGAACATGCAGCAGAAACTATTTAAATTTGATTTAAAAATTTTGTATTTTTCTGTCGATTTTGGGACAGCAAATAAAACTTTAGAAGCAGGTATGTCATATATAGCATGAGACTATAGATAATATTTGTAATTTCTACTTCGATTGCGCCGAATGTGGATAAATCGGGATCGCGCCGCGAGGGCCTCGGCCTTTAAAGACCGGCCCGTGCAGGACGGCGCCTTTCAAGTAGTGATGGGCATAATCGAATTATTTCAATAATCGAATGACTCGCATTCGAATGATTTTAATAATCGATGTATTCATTCGAATCCAAGATGTGGGCGCATTTCAGCAATGCCAGAAATGTCTCGCATCCTGCCTTTCGTATGATGACTCTCTGGCACTCCCGCTCTTGTCTAGAATTATTTTTATATTTTAAGTTATTAAATATTAACGATATTTCTAATTATTTTATTATAACTGATTAATAGTTTATATGCAACTGCATTTTTTTAAACAAAAAGGTAATATCAAAAGCCGGATAGATTACAAATGATCGTAACTGGTTAATATCAAATAATTGGAATTATTTGATATTTGTGACATAACTTGCTGAAATTATTTTATTTATTTATCTAGTTTAAGACAGTAATATATTTGACTGAATAATAATTAATGTAAAAAATTCTACAATTACTATTTTTGAATATAAGTATGGAAAAGTGGAAATAAATAATCGTAACTTAAGCCTGTCGGCTTATAAAAACTTATTGTACCAACTCAGCTGCGTATGCGACCCCATTACACAAAACAAGTCAAATATGTTACTTTATAGTTTATTTTTTAGTATCTTTTCGAATTACAAATTCATTCGAATACTACTCAAATTATATACAGACACAAACGATATTTCGATAACCAGCCGAACAACGAAGTAATCCGAGAAGTTTTTGTCATTCAAATGAATTATTAGCATCTCGGCGATGCATGTATAACCGAATATTTCGAATTGTTTCATTCGAGAAGCGCGCGCTACTAAACGAACGTAGTTCGAGAAGTTTTCATCATTCGAAAGAATTACTCACATCTCGGAGATGCATTCATAATCTAATATTTCGAATTATTTCATTCGAGATGCGCGCGTCGCTATGAACGTATTCGGCAAGTTTTTGTCATTTGCATGAATTACTCACATCTCGAAATATATGCATAATCGAATATTTCGAATGATTTCATTCGCGATACGCCCATCACTACTTTCAAGACCGGTCCGTGCAAAACTAATCTATATTATTAGTCTTGAAAGTACCAAGTTATTATAGGCCATGTTATTAACATAAATAAGATGATATTCGGTATTACCAATAAAATAGTTGCAATAATTTGGGGAATCAGAAAAGAAACACCGTGACGTTATACAATGCCTTCATTTTTAAACCTCTTGATATCGCAAATATGAATTTAAAAAATGTTTGACGACCCGATTGAAATACTATTAAATATGTATCTGCGTTATTACGGAAGTTACTGAAACAGTACTTTATTGATGCAAATGTATGTAGGTTTACAAAGTGTATATCAGAAAAGGAAATTGTGTCAGTTCTGCAGGAGAATAATAAGAAACAACTTTTGCCAGTACACTTGTAATGGATATGGAAATAATATGGTACTTAGCAACTTAGCAGAATATTTTAATGATTGAAGAAAGATCTAGTAATATTTCAACTGCCCCAATGAGGTAATCGGATCTTACTGAGGTATCCTGACCTAACACATTAGATTATTTTTGCTGAGGATGGCATTACACGATCAACATACATCTGACCAAAAATTGCAATCTATGGATGTTTCCACACCGCAGAAATAGCACCCCATTTATGAATTTTATTTGGATTACTAGAATGATCTTCGATCAGATTATGTGCGTATGGATTTTGAGTAGCTCTTCTAATAACGAAGATTTCCATTCAAGTTAGATCACTCTGTATATACTATTTTGCAATACAGAACCTATGATAAAATGAATAAATGTGAATTTTATACAATGATTGCCGATTTTAATGTAGTTGTAGTATTTATGAATTTGTTCTAATAATTAACTTTGGTAAATCGTAATTATTTTAGTATGTTTTAGTGGAAAAAATCAAGTGGAGTGAGGTCGGATGATCTTGGTTTCGAGTTCGCTGTTTTACAGTATATCGCCCAGAACAAAATCTTACATTATCGTGCGTAAGGTTTATTATATAGTTTTAAAATTAAAGTGTTTAAGTTTTATTATACAGGGTGTCAGTTCGAAAACGTACAATGCGTTATACCTCTGGAAGTAACACCCTCATTAAATAGCTCTTCTTACAAAATGCTGTTCAGTGGCAGCAAACATTGTTTTATCATTTGAAATTTTTTGTTGGAGTAGCTACACCCTGAGGGGTTTCATGGGAAGGCTGACTTATAATAGTCATGGTGATGTTGCATTAACAGTTTCCAGACATTTTCAATACCACTTTTACTTCCAGAGATATAACATATTGTACGTTTTTAAATTGACACTCTGTATAATACGGTCTTTGCTGCTTTTATTTCTTATCCAAATTAATCAATGAAAACAGGAATTTCGTCGAATTGTAATTGCAATTTGGCGAAAATTTAATCTTCTTTGTAGCTGTCGTTTTGGGCATCCGACACGTTTAGTTGTAATTTAAGTAGTCCTCGTTAAAGATTTTTGTTATTGAAAAACGTTAGGTATTTCATTTCAAACTAGAGAAACTTTTTCGGGCGTGCGAGGTCCGAGAGCCATTAGTCTACGGACTTTCACATTATCGCTCCATTTTAACGTGCTGGACCGGAAACAATACTCAATTCAGTAACTTCGAAGCTATTCTACCAATGAGAATCCAAAAATACAAAGCACTTCTCTAATGCACCAACCATTGCTCTTACAATTCGCTACCGTTTTCTACGGAAAACGGAAACCGTGACCGTTGTGTAATAAATTTTTATTTAGATTTGTTGCAGTCAGCTCAAGGCTGCCTCGGGTAAATCGACAATTAAAAAGAAAGGCGCAACTTCTGCGGCGATTTTTCTGTTTGAACTGCATTTGAATCCTTGACGAGAGGACTAAGTAATAGCGCTTATTAATAAAACTTTACGAGGCTTGTGTAATTCAAACAAAAGCTGCAACACAATACATTTTAGGGCACTAAAATATGAAGTCTTTGTTGGCGATGATGCAATGGATTTCTCTTGTAAAATTATCATCAGTTCCTTATTTCCTCAGCATTCTCCCAGATGAACTGTCGGAACTTCTCGAAACTGAAATGTAATCGAATAATCGAGACATTTTAATATCTGAAAGGAAAGTAATATTTAATGAGAATTTGGAAGTTTTATTCAGGCTCCGACATACTTTCTTATAATTAAAAACGAATCTTTGAGTGCCAAATAATCCCCATTATTTACAATAGATATATATTTGTAGGAACTCCGCTTTAAACTATAGTGAATCGTTGTTTTTCCGGAACCAATATAAATATTCTTCGTCGCAATTTGAATGCTGCATAGTTTTGCACGAAACATTCCCGCTGAAAGGATTCATTAATTTCACTTTAATTGCAGCTAGTTTACTTAAACGTGGAGTCCTTAAATATATTAGTCCTTTTTGTTTTCGGAACGCTTAGTTTTAAACGTTGAATTAAATATTCGCAACGTTCATATTTTTATAGCAATCGTTTAGCAGCGTGCATTCCGGACCCATTTGAGTATAAGAAATTTTTTATTCTTATAGCCGCATTTGATAATAGCTTTCAATTTTATTGTGTGGAAATTTCGAAGCAGGAAGATAAAAACACTTTATATTCTGGTTGCGTATCGAATTGGCTCTATAATTCAACGGTCAGTATAATCAGTCGAAAAATGTATTTTAACATTTTGAATATAAAGTTACCTTTGCTGATTGAAAAACGAAAAACAGTTAAATTGTATTGTCAACTATCGTGACTGATTAAATCAAGTCAAAAATTATATGTTGCTGTAGTTGGTAATCTTGCGGATAATTCTTATGAGATCGGACCCACTTCTTCTGTGTTAATTAGCATCAAACATTTTCTTCGGTGGTTTTTCATTATGATTGCAAGACTTTGGTTGCCTTGTACGCTTTATATTTCCAACCCCAACAAAAACACCATGCCTTGCTCGTGTTTTATTTAATAACTGTGCTTTAAAACTGCATGAATGCGGTAAAGTGTAATGAGGGGTTATTACAACGGATTAGGTTTTCTACACCAAAGCAAGCAACTCTATTGATCTAACCTTGACCTTGATAATTATTTTCCTATAATCTCTTAGAATTTTGCAACATGATTAATCGTGGTTTTGAATACTGTGTAGGGAAATTTCCGCGAACCATTGAGTTTGCAAAAAAGTTCGGATCGAACATTAATTTGCTTTTTGTTGTTATGATTAGACGTTGTGTAAATGATAGTCAAGAAATTCTTACACTCCAGGGCTTCATGTGGATATTTGCGAATCTAATACCACTTGGATAACTCATTCAAGCATAAACGACAAGAAATGACAGGGAAAAACTTGAAACAAATGTAATAAATGCAAATAACGAATCGCAAGCAGAATAATTATAAAATGAAATTTACTGAATGCTTGCGTTGGATACGATAATGAATAGATTCGGACTTAAGAGTTAATTATTAACCATGGCAAATTTATATTTGATTATCCATTGCATAAATCCTAGAAATAGAACTACAATAGAAAGAAGAGACTATTTTATAAATATATACACTACGTTAGAGGGGGTTAGAAGGGAGTTTGTAACTTTAAAAGCTAGTTGATAATTTATTATTGTCTATAAAATTTACACAGTGCGTCATATTATAATTTATAAACTTAAAAAAAGAACTGCCAGTTAGTTGATTACCCCTTGTTTTCTAAACCTCAAAAATTTAAAAAATGTTTTACAAAGGAGAGAATTTTCCAACTTTATATATATATATATATATACAGGGAATTTTTCTTTTTAGTATACATTGCCTATG
>JABXWE010056426.1:0-15402 GCA_014611495.1 Limonius californicus | reverse complement strand
AGAGATGCAGTCCTGGGGACTATAATTCCAAACTACGTACCCACGGGCAGTATTTTATGTACAGTATATATCAGAATTTAGATTTTTAAAATTTGTTATTAATATACATCACTGTTCAGAAATTTCAAGTTCGAAAAGTAATCAAACACTTAGCAGGACCACAGAAGATATCTATTAATTAATTTTTGCATAAATATGATGGGAGAGTACCATTAATATAGGACACTGCGTCTCAGAAACTGTAGCTACCAAAGAAATAATTTAATAATGTTAGTATAAGAAGTACAATAAGAGTAACAATATTAATATACAGGATGTTCTGGAAAATTTAAAATCATAAAAGTAGAACAAACATTCATTAGAATCCAGAATATCAGAAGAGTGTGTTAGTAATATACTACTACTGTGTTTTTAGAAATAATTTAAAACTCCACTCTGTATAAGGAAAACCAGTTTATTTCCAAAACATGTACATGAACTGGAAAAATATTATTTACATACACAGTTTTAGAAACTTCAGGTTCAGAAAAAAATCCCCAACCAGAAAATGGAGTTTGTGCCCAAAATATGTGGATGATAGAAGTATCGGTAATATACACTGCGTCTCATAAAGTTTAGGCACCAAAAAGCATTATATTAAACTCCAAGAAAACATTTTGAGATCAATATTCTATCAGTAGGATCATAAAATATAGTTTGTTCCCAAAATAAGTAGATGAAGAATGTATTAGTAATTTACTACTACTGTGTTTTAGAAATAATTTAAAACTCCACCCTGTATAAGAAAAACCAATTTAATTCAAAAAAATATATTTAAACTGGAAAAGTATTATTTACATATACAGTTTTAGAAATTTCAAGTTCAGAAAAAATTTCCCAACCAGAAAATGAATTTTATGCCCAAAATATGTGGATGAAAAAAATGGATAATATACAGTGCGTCTCATAAAGTTTCGACACCAAAAACCATATATTAAACTGGCAGAACTAAAAAATACAGTGTTTAGGTCAGAAATGCGGGTGAGACCAGTATTAATAATGTACAGTGTGTTTCACAAAATCTATACTACAAAAAATAAATTATTATTTTGTTAGAATCCTGAAGATATTTTATTCAATAACTTTTAGATCAAAATTATAACAGTAGAATCATAAAATATAGTTTTTTCCCAAAATATGTAGATGAAGAGTGTATTAGTAATATACACTGTGTTTTAGAAATAATTTAAAGCTCCACCCTGTATAGGAAAAACCGGTTTAATTCCGAAAATATATTTGAACTGGATGTGTATTATTTACATACACAGTTTTAAAAACTTCAAGTTCAGAAAAATTTCCCAACCAGAAAATGAATTTATGCCCAAAATATGTGGATGAGAAAATATGGATAATATGCACTGCGTCATAATGTTAAAGCATAAAACATAAAGTTTAGACACCAAAAACGATAGATTAAACTGCCAGAACTAAAAAATACAGCTTGTAGGGCAGAAATACGGGTGAGACCAGTATTAATAACGTACAGTGTGTTTCAGAAAATCTACACTACAAAAAATATATTATTCTTTTGTTAGAATTCTGAACATATTTTACTCAATAACTCTTAGTTAAGAATTATAACAGTAGAATCATAAACTATAGTTTATTCCCAAAATATGTAGATGGAGAGTGTATTAGTAATATACACTGTGATTTCGATATAATTTAAAGCTCCACCCTGTATAAGAAATACCAGTTTAATTCCAAAACAATATACTTGAACGGGAAAAGTAGTATTTACTTACACAGTTTTAGAAACTTCAAGTTTAGAAAAAATTTCCCAACCAGAAAATGAATTTTATGCCCAAAATATGTGGATGAAAAAAACTGAGTAATATACACTGCGTCTCATGAAGTTTAGACACCAAAAACCATACATTAAATTGCCAGAACTAAAAATACAGTTTGTAGGTCAGAAATATATGGAGACCACTATTAATAATGTACAGGGTGTTTCAGAAAATCTATTGTCCAAAAAATATATATTTTTTTGTTAGAATCCTAAAGATAGATTATTCAATAACTTTTCCATCAAAATTATATCAGTAGAATCATAAAATATAGTTTACTCCCAAAATATGTAGATGAACAGTGTATTAGTACCTAATATACACTGTGTTTTAGAAATAATTTAAAACTCTACCTTGTCTCAGGAAAACCAGTTTAATTCCAAAAATATATTTTAACTGGAAAAGTATTATTTACATACACAGTTTTAAAAACATCAGGTTCAGAAAAAATTTCTCAAACATAATCCGAATTTTATGCTCAAAATATGTAAATGAAAAAAAGGGGTAATAACAGTGCGTCTTATAAAGCTTAGGCACCAAAAAACATTTTATTAAACTGCCAGAACTAAAAAACCCAGTTTGTAGGTCAGAAATATGGGTGAGATCAGTATTAATAACGTACAGTGTGTTTCAGAAAATCTATAGAATCCTGAAGATATTTTATTCAATAACTTTTAGATCAAAATTAAAACAGTAGAAGCATAAAATATAGTTTATTCCCAAGATATGTAGATGAAGAGTGTATTAGTAATATACACTGTGTTGTAGAAATAATTTAAAACTCCCCACTATATAAGAAAAACCAACTTCAGGTACTGAGAAGAGTTCCCAATCAGAAAATGAATTTTATGGCCAAAATACGCGGATGAAAACAAAATAGGTAATATACAGTGCGTAAAGTTTAGGTACCAAAAAACGTTATACAAAACTGCCAGAACTAAAAAATTCAGTTTGTAGATCAGAAATATGGGCGAGACCAGTATTAATAATGTACTGTGTGTTTCAGAAAATATTTTAATAAAAAGATTTTTAGATCAAAATTATATCAGTAGGATTATAAAATATAGTTTATTCCCAAAATATGTAGATGAAGAGTGTATTAGTAATATACACTGTTCAGAAATAATTTAAAATTTCACACTGTATAAGAAAAACTAGTTTATTTCCAAAAAATATTGTTAATATACAGTGCTCTTCAGCAATTTGGTCTATACAAACCAAACTTTTATTAACATATGATTTTAGACTTCAAAAAACTAATTTAAAAGTCTAGCAGTACTAGAAAATACAATATATTAAAAAAAATGCGTTCTACAGTGTTTTATTAATAATAATTGTATGTCTAAAGTTTTAAGCAACAGAAACAATAAAAACCAAGAACTAAAAATACAATTCCTGTATTTTTTAGGAATAAGCAGTAGGTAATTAGAAATCACAACTCGTAAAACACTGGCAAACATTAAGTTGGAAATACTTAACATATAAGGTGTATCAGGAAACCGCCAGGAAGGGCATTCTACACAAGGAAACAGTAAAAAACTTTATATACAATTTCAGAGTTTCATTCCACAAACGCCGCTTGTGACTTTTCCAGGTCAAAGCGTCGCGACGGCGGATAAATCCGACGCAGAGACCTGCACCAAAACATAAATAATTCATTTTTAAAATTTCACGCGCCAGCGGCTCGGGCAGAGAAGTCGCCCCATCCATCTCCCTGGCCGATCTGAATCTAGATCGGGCATAAATCAAATCGGTATTAGAACACTATCAACATTGGCAATCAGCCGTTAACACAGATGGTATCGGTTGTACTGCAAGAGGAGTCGGCGAGGGCCAACCAGCCCCTAGAGACGCAGCCCTGATAACAGATGTGCCCCATTTTGCGCCCTTGAACGCGAGCAACAACGTTCCAATTCGTCTCCTCATGAAGGTACGAGAGAAACTTTTGCGGTTTTGTGGAATTTTTCTATTAGGTACGTAGTTAGGTTGGATGCCTCTGTTTCTAAAAGATCCATGATATAAATCTAAAGGGGAATCCCCGAAGCAATAATATATCCCCCACAGTTTAAGAAAAGAAATAAAAATATTCTTCGATCCAAATCAAACAAATCTTCCTGCCCTGCTTATTAAAGAAAATTATTTAAATTTCTCGCTCCTTTGCCACTAGTAACGAGAACGATTAAATTCAGGGCAAGTTTGAAATGGAGCCATATGTGTTAACGTTTGCAAGTACCCAATACACGGACGCACACATACGCACACATACGCACATATGAACCCTTCGTTTCGGCCCCGAGGGTGTCATCCGCGTAATGTTATGCGTGCAGCTGAAGGGTACGATTCTCTGTTGAGTTGCAGGCCATGTATGTATGATCGCCCTCGGTCAACTGGTCTTTAGGGACACCCAGAGGATTGTAGATTCTGCAATGTTGTGATGTACGGGGTGATTCAACATTTTAGATAAGTGTCCCTGCACTAAACAGGAGGAACAACATTTGAAACAGAAAGCTACCGATAAATTGTTCACCATGTAAAATAAAGGGCCTAGATGCAACAAAACAACATTAAACAAGCTAGAATTATAAGTATGTTTGGTTGTTTGAACCACACTGATAAGAAGTAAACGTTTAATAATAGTTTATTATACGCAAGTAAAATAAATAACAAATTTAACGAATTTAAACGACATAAAGAATAACGATAAGCACTATGCAAATTGCCAACACGAATAAGTACACCGGAGGAATGCCTCTGTTGGAAAAAAGGGAAGTCAGCATAGGTTCATTATGAACACGGGGGCGGGCCGCTATAGGGGTCAGTCGCGTTCCTCTTCAACCAGTAATGCGAATGTAAGGATGGGAAATGCCAGGAAAGATAATGAAATTCTTCGATGATACTGCCGAACTCTAGACCTCCCGAATGAAAGTTAAATGCTCTGGAAAACCACGAAAAACTTCAGTCAGAACAGACGGCTCGAGAGTTCGAACCCTAGACCTCCCGAATGAAAGGTAAATGCTCTGGAAAATCACGAAAAACCTGAGTCAAGACAGACGGCCCGGGGGTTCAAACCCTAGACCTTCCGATTGAAAGGTAATTGCTTTACTGCTGAGTCCTTCCTTGGTTTTCTTCTATTGGAAAATAGGGAAAACCACTCTAGGTTCAGTCCCCACAAGGAGGCGGGCCGCTATAGAGGTCAGTAACGGGAATGTAAGGATGAAAAAGGCCAGAAAATATGGATAATTGAAATTTGTCGATTATACTGCCCCAGCATATACCTAAATGATCCAGGAAAACCACGAAAAAGCTGAGTCAGGACAGGGGGCCTGGGAGTTCAAACCATAGACCTTCAGAATGACACTTGATCTATTTCTATCTATTTGATCCTCGTGGGGAGTTTTGAAAGAAGTCGTTCCTCGTGGTGTGGAGACAGTTTACACTCGCTTTCTTAGAAATATTTACTTTGCCGAATGCGGTGCTGCAGTACCAGCGTTTGGAATCCTTCTGTCCAACATCCGGTAGTTCTGTCGAAGGTCTGTCCTTTTGTCCAACGTCTGGTAGTTTTGTCGATGGTCTGTCAAAATTTCATAGAAAGCGTTGCTACCTATGGAACATTTATCCAACAAATTGTTATGGGTTCAAGCTTTACCAAAATTTTTTTATATAAGGTGGTTAAAAATGCCTTGCCTTTACATTAACTTTGTCCCTTATACTGTTTCTACCTTTCTCCCTATTTTTAGTCCTTCTATCGGCACTGTGTGTGGTAGTAGCTCAATGAGTATAATGTTATGTTCGTTTAGTTTTGCAGCTTCATAGGATTTTAAATTCTATTTTAATTTCCGTTCTGATGTTGATTACAATTTTCATTATTTTCAAAAATTAAATTTATGGGAGGCCACTTTCGAAACTTAGTCTAACGCTTGACATGTTTATTAAGTCTGTTGACGCCGGCCAAAAGGAATTCTTAAAATCCCTTTATCAGCAGCACAGCCCCGGAAATGTTATGTTTCTCGGAAATAGCACGTGTGGGAATTTGTTCTGGAACAAATTTTGCTTGGGTGAATGTTTTGTGGCAGGGGGAAGTCAGTGGACGCTAGGCCTTGGGAGTGAACTGACGTGTTTTCTTTTTGAGATACCGGGTTGTGTAGCAGCTCTTTTGCTAATTAATTTATAGTTTCGTTTTTTGCCTTATCGTCGACTTGTGTCGGATTAAAGATATTAGCAGAGTGTCAGCTTTTTGCAAAGACAATTCAGTGGAATTGTTCTTTCGACTTGTGTCGGAATAAAACTTCCAACCCCGTTTCCGTCGTCATTGCAGTTACCAGTGACCATCCCATACAGCGGCGGAGAGTTGGGCATCTACAACTTCCGTTTTCCCTGTCGTTAAAGAAAGTCCCAGCCCGTGGCATTGTCTCCATTCGATCCAGTCTTCAGGGGCGTGCCAGCGAATTTTTCCTGCTGCCCGAAGATTTCAGGTCCACCCTGGTTGTGCCTCTCTCTACTCCCTACCGAACAAAACTAAGGTAGGAAAAATTGTTAATTGTGTCGTGAAAGCTTGTTTCGAGTTTGATTCGCCAGTTTCAGGTGTTGAACCTTTTCTTGATGCGACAAAAAGCGACTTTCAGTCGCGAATTGTCATTTTCTTTTTTCTGTTAACTGTAAAGAGTAATCATAAATTGTATTTTTTTTGTAAACTCGACGCCAGTGGCTGCGTAGATTTGTTTTAAGAAATTAAATGCCGTAAGCCAGGGACGGCGAGCATTAGTTTGAACGTTCAATTACCCTTGTATTAATTAACCATAAATACCATACCAATGACCATTTTCAATGTAATCGTTATTTTTTGAATCATCTGTAAGTAATTTAAAAGAAGTAGAATTATATTTGCCTCGAAATTTACCATATCTTTTATTTTTGTGTATTTTTTATCTTTGTATGAATGAACTTTGCAAGCTTATATAAGAGTAAGTATATAAGAGGAGGCACAATAAAGGTGAGTCCGATTCCCGTAAGCTGCTGGCCTCTCGGCCTTCCAGGAGAACTGGTAATCTGCTACGATTTGGAAGGTGGCGCCTGTTAATTTTGACCTACGGTGTACACAACTAGGAAGATTTCCCTCCCGTAAGCGGTTTCCGTGAACCACCCCTATTCCTCTGAGCTAAGTCGAAGGTCTTTTTCATCTATCCTGTTGCGGGTCGACGAAAAAGCTCGTTTGGCCCGTAATAAGAGCGCTCGCTTTCTGAGTAAAACGTCGATTGGGTGCGAAACCTAAGCATTACTACGCAGATTTATAAAAATATTGTCTGCAACCCACCATATACAATTTCCCAATCCGGCTTGCAACCGTAGGATCTTAATGCTAAAAACCTTCTCTGGAATTTCAGGTGTTCAGATTCGACGTTAAATTCTAAGTTCCTTGTGTTTCTACCTTAGCGCTGAGGAGAAGCATGTGACAAAGAGGAGACCGGTGCCCAACAGTGGGACAAGCAGGCCGTTGATGATAATTATCGGCACTAGCATCTCTTTTCCAATGCACTCAAAGTTCGTAGCATTCTCTCCATGAATACTAAGTCTTTCTGCTATCACATGTTCTGTAAAATTTAAAAGTAAAATAGAGAACACCATTAATTTAATTTGATGACTTCAAAATTTTAATATAGATGATATCATAAACCAATTATAGTAGATTGTCGGTAGTAGCAACCAGTAGAGTTTTAATATGATAGCAGTATCGAAAAGTTGCCACAACCGAACACAATTTTTTTATTGTTCTCTATGACTATTTCGAATCTGACATTCAGCAAATTATATAGTAAGAAGCATAACCTGTGAGGTTCAATGACGAAACCTTTTTAAATTAATTTTATATAAAGTTATATTATTTTATAATAACACAGAACTATAGGGATTTATATAAAACCATTTAATTAATTATTTAAATTTTTAAGGTTGTGGGATTTCAACTTTTCCATTTAGTGCACTTCATGTATACTGTCTAATTACTACGGTAAGGGACAACTGGGCGCCGCCGACTGGGCGCCTGCCAACTTGGCGCCAAGCCAACTGGGCGCCAAGCCAACTGGGCGCCGCCAACTGGGCGTCAGCCCAACTCGGCGCCAAGTTATATTTGAGGTCACAGCAAATGCGGTCGCTCCGTTGGGGCGATCGAATCCCGACTGGGGCGACTGCATTTGCTTAGTATAGTTTAGGGTGCATGTTGCATGAATGTTTAGTATGTAAGGGACGCCCGCACCCCCAGAAATAATGCGAAAGCGGTTCAGGGGGTGGGGACGGTAGTACAAATGAGTGCGAAAAAAAAGGTTAGGTTAGGTTGGGTTAGGTTAGGTTAGGTTAGGTTAGGTCAGGTTACACAATTTTATTCGGACAGTTGGCCACACTATTCTCACAATTAACTTTAAGTTAAGAACGTAAACATAAATTTGTTAATTTAATAAATAAAGTTTGTCAAAATCACACAGTGTTAATTATTACATAAAAAGAGGTAGAGAAAAAGAAATATAGCACTTAAGCAAAATAATAGAAAAAGGAGTCTGATTTATAGAATAAAGTGAAAAGAAGTTAAGTGTTTTGCAAAACAGCAACTTTCAACATTTGTATTTTCTTAGGGTGTGGCTTTATTCCCTTTTTAATTTAAATATTATTTTTGGGCTGGCGCCAAGTTGGCTTGGCGCCGAGTTGGCGTGCGCCCAGTTGGCTTGGCGCCTAGTTGGCTTGGGGCCGAGTCGGCCGGCGCCCAGTTAGCGGCGCCCAGTCGGCGGCGCCCAGTCGGCGGCGTCCAGTTGTACCAGACCCTAATTACTATACCCTAGTAAGTTCGTAACTAGTTTTTTTTGGGTGGATACTAGGTTTACCGCATTATTTTTCAACATATCTTGAGTTTTCTTTTTTTTCTGTGTATTTTTCGAGATCTCTGTATCCTGACCTAGCACTTTAAATTGGAAACGTCGTATGATATCAATGCTAGATTTACTGATTGAATTCGAGAGTTCAATTCCCTAAGTTCATATGAGTTTTAATATTATCTTATATAAGAGTAGATTAGGAAGGTCACCTTCATCAGCTGGAATCGCAGCCTGAACGGATTTGGTTGTGGTTGCTAGATGCATTGCAAATGTCACGGCTTTTTTGTATTATTTGTCAGTGGGATGGATGGAATGTTTTCCAGAGGTTGTTTAATCTCATTGGTTACTTTTAGTAGCGAGTTGTGCGGGGTAACACGTTTTGTATACTAAAATGGCTTATTTTTAGGATTTTCAAGCTGTCTCTTAACTCGTTAGTTGCCTGCATAAGTTTTTGTGAATTTTCTGGAGAACTTGTGTTTTACCACTGTCTTCTAAGTTTTCGCTTCTCAGCAACTATTTGTTTGATTACCGTTAGGCAGTCTTCGCATTCTTCACTCTGCTGTTGTTCTTGGGTTACTGTATCAATTAACATAAAAACACTAACTAAGTGAACAGTGAGTGAGAATAGCAAACTGCCTATGTGCTAGTGTGCTGGTAGTTTTGTTATGGCGCATTTTCTACAAAGTTATTAAAATGTTTAAAATCCGAGAGTGACCTAACATTTAACATTCCTTTATTGGCTAAGATAACATAATCTTGAGAATCGGGTTAACACACTCAACTTGAGGATTCATAATCAGATTACAATTTTCGTTAACAATTTGAATTCATTCTTCTTTATTTTAACTTTTTCAGTCCGTTTAGCTAGCAAACCCTTTTCTTCTTGCTCCTTAAATATTAACTATTTTAGCAGTTCACTCTTAACTAATCAGTATGCTTTTTGTTCAAATAAACAAACTCTGTACTATCTCTTCCAGCAAATATTTTTTGGTTCTCTAAGATCTATATCTTGCTTCTATTCTTTCTGGAACGACCTTGCCTGGTATTCGTTCTCAAACAGTTATGATTAGTTCATTCATTCATTCATTATCGCAATCTTCGATTGTACCGCTTGCGCAGTATCGCTAGTTTGTGGTAGGCAGAACAAGACCCGACTCTGTGGGTTACCGCGTTGGTGCGAAACCGTGCTTAAAACCTGTTTGGCGTGTGTGTGGATGTTCTTGTTTATGATCTTGTTACTCTTCTAATGCGACCGTAACACGAGGAGTGCCATTACTGTTATCCTCAGTGGATAATGCAGACCGCGACCTAGTACCGACCACCCAGAGATTTTGAAAAATTTCCGACCCTTGGAGTGATTCGAACTGCAAATCGTTTGGACTATTACATGCAAAGCCTGGCTCACTTATTACGAAGCCATCCCAGTCCTCGTTACGGTTATTTCATGTTAGGTAATCCAGTATACACATATCAGCTTCATGTTTCCTCAATATTCATATGCCTTTCTCATTTTTCCCTTCCTCTCCTTGCTTTCTCATCCCTCGTTCAGTCATTGCTGAACAGAGGTCTCCCTTTTATTTCACCATTGTTCACTATTGTTTGCGTCTTGGGCCTTCTTATAATATTATTTAACCTTCACCTGCAGTTTATTTTCTGTATTATAAATTCTTCTCAGCAACCTTTTTCTAGTATTTTTCAAGAGGTAATTTTTAGCCCATTATGCCCATTTAATTTTGTCACTGTCGGTCACGGTTGTTATACAAACATATTTGACAATTGTAAACCATATACCTAGTGGAAGTTCTCTTCTCTGTTCGATGGGTTAGGTTAAACTCCTGTCCGGCATACGTCCAAAGAGGGCTCATAGAACCTACTACATTGTAGGTAATTAATAGGCTATTGGCCTATAATCAGAAGAAGAAGAAGAAGAAGAATATTTTCAACAATATCTGTACAGCATATCTCCTTTAGTTTTTGTACATCTTAGGAGTCTATTTTTTACTTCACCCTAACAGCTTGCATAGTATTTAGAGTTCTTCCTTCAATTTTTTCTAGATAGTGCGTAGAAATTTGATTTAAATTCAGTTTTAGTTTTATCAGTAGTCTAATTCCTCTAGGGTTTTTTACCCACATTCTTACTCGCCAATTCTCTTTCAGCCTCGCATTTTCTATATAATTTTTCTACGCACATTTTATTTACTTTAGGCGTTGTGTTATTTGTGGGACCTTTGAAGTCTCTACCATCTCTATACCGAAATTATGTTGTTATGTAAACAGATTTCCGGGAGTTAAGAAGTAGTTTTTTCTTCATATTGCTCCTTAGTTTCGTTTAATTTCCAGGTTTCTCTACATCTTTGCTAATCATTTTTTTCTAGCCATCATCTCTCATTCAATAACTGGGTTTTCTTCGGGAATTTCTTCAAGATGGAGTTTCGTTAAAACGTCTTCTTCTTCGTGTGCTTTATCTCTTACGAGAGGCAGACGTTCTTCTGTTCTATGCCTGTGTTGCGCGTTTAGAGTGCCACTGACATAGACAACCTACAACGGGAAGTGTAAACACTTCTACTCCAGAGAAGATTAGTAGGGAGAATACCTTGCTGGTTTGCCATTGGCTTGCGAGGGAGAACGGCCGTTAATAATCCGATGTTCCGGTACTGAGATATGAACCCAGGACCGTCAGCGTACAAGTCTAAGGCGCTAACCTCTAGCCCACGGCCGTTACCTCTTAAGTTCTAACAAACATTTTCTCTTTTGGTTTTTAGTCAACCCTTTATAGCACTTTATACTTTATCTATGTCACTACGCCACTAGCCGCCTTTCAGTAGAATTCTACAAAACAGATAACTTCTTCGCCAGACTCTTCATTTAATTTTTTTTAGCATAAAATATGACGGTTATATATTTTTCTCCTATATACCTCTATGTCACCTCTTACTGGATTTGATTTTCAGTTCAACCTTCATTCTCTCCCGCACTTTAATGCTATCCAGTAGCTTTTCGACAGTATCTCGCAGAAGCTTTCCAAGGAGTTTACATTCTAAAGATTTCTTGGCTAGTTTTTTCAGTATCTCTTTCCTTTAGTTTTGTTGTCCATTTCTTCATCTAGATCGTTCTTTAATTCCATGCAGCATGCATCTTCAGCTTTTTATACTTTTTGTCTATTTTAACCTGCTTTCTTAAACCTATAACACCTTACCCTTTTCAAGTCTATTTCCTCCAGTAGTTCTTAGCAACGTATCAAAAACCCATTTCTCCTTTTGCCCTATTCAGCATTCAAATGCTTCTACACTTTTCACCAACATCCTTTTTCCCACTTTATCTTTAGCTTTGCAACAATATCAAGATTAATTTGTTTAAACGTTCTGGTTTCGTCCAGTTGCCTTGCTTCAGTTTTTACATTAAACATTTATGGTATACTTTTTCTAATATATTTAGAAGTTTTTAAATGAATTAATATCTCTGATAGTTTGCACAATAAGACTTCATACAGTTCCATATTTTTCTATTAATCCTATTTTTACTTTATAGCAAATATTTTATTTCTTCTCCTTCCATAATATACCATTGGCTTTAAATCTTTTCTAACACCTGATAGCTTCTTGAATTCTTTTCAAAAATGTTACGACCTCTGTCTAAATTATTTCTTCGGCACTTCTATCACACTTCCTATATTTTAGGAATTTTTTAGAACTGCAATGCCTAGTCGTCGTATTGTTGCAAGACCTGTTTCTTACAGTTTTTAGTTATATTAGGTATTATTTTCGATATTCCCTTTGTGTTTGATAATTGTCGGTTTAAGGGAATTACATTTTTAATATTAGGTAATCAGAATAATATTAGAAAGACTTTATAATTTTTTCGGTTATAAAAGTCCGATATCTCCGAACAATATCTCAACTCTTCTTCTTATTGCTGATATTATTATAGTGCAAACAATGGTGTTCGGCGGTTTTCGTAATAAACTGCAATCGATTCCGGCGCAACAAAACAACAATAAAAGTAGACTCTTTGTTAAAGCAAGCGAACAATAACTCGAGTTTGGAGTGCGCTTTGTTTATCTTAGGGTTGAATTGACCTCAATTGATCAGAACAAGTGTTTCGGCAAATATAACCCACACCCTTCCAAAACACATGCTCGACAGACCCACAACAATTAAATGCATGGCATACTAATATTAATCAGCATTAATACAGCGGTTTCAAAAGAGACAATTAAATAGCCAGAGGTACTAATTATGACAACTCCATAACTATTTCGGTTATCGATTTTCTTCATGGTTTTATTCGTAAGCCGTCAGTGGACATCCTAGTTCCACCTTGGAAATGGAAAATGATTATAACTTTAATATTTCTTCCCATGTTAAATTTGTTTCTAGTCCATAATTTACCATAATTAACTTGTTTATTGTTATGTTTGTATTGTATAAGAAACTTCTAATTTCGATTTGCTTTATTCTTTTCAAGTATTTTTCATCTAGATTATGGTTTATAATCCGTAATTAGTGAATTCCATTTAAAATAAGATAATTCATTTGAACTTTCAGTAGAGCTGGAAGTGGCTAGAGGTCGCCAACGTGTTAACAAAGAAGAAAACATTTCGTAACATTAGCATCGACTATTGTTTTGTCAAATTGTAATTCGGCCAGAAGCTGCGCTGAAGTCATAATTTTTGAAAAACAACCTGTATAGGGTTGGTAGGGTAAATTGTCTACCTTTAAAAGTGGTTGGCATAATCAAATATAGGTACCTGTATTATAGCTACTGATACGAGGGCAGCCTTTGAAGTTTTTACAAAAACTAGGAAAGAAAAAAGTTTTTTTGGAACATACTGTTTTATTGCTTTTCAAAATATTCACCTTAAAGATTTATACACGTTTGGATGCGTTCAAATCAATTGTCGAATTATTTTTTTCACTCTGAAGTTGGTATCTCAAAAACATGGCTTTTGAAGGCTACAACAGCTTCTTGAGGTGATGATAATCGCTGTCCACTCATTTTTTGTTTGACATTCTGGAACACAAAGAAGTTGTTAGGCGATAACTCAGGTGCATACGGGCAATGAGACAATAATTCGATGTTTTTCTGCTTCAAATATTTAATTGTTTGACGTGCTGTGTGATAGCTGGCATTGCCATGATGTTGAATGAAGTGACGTTTTCGGTTGTTGTTCCTGGTTTCGTCGATGACTTCTGACAAACAAATTTTTATATACCATTCAGTGTTAACTATTCTTCGATCTTCTAAAGGAATGGCTGCGACATCTCCAGTACAACCGAAGAAACAAGCGATCATTTTCTTGGAAGTGCTTCGTGAACGAACAACTTTTGTGGGATTCGGTTCATCGTGGAACACCCAAACAGTGGATTTTTGCTTAGTTTCCAGTTCATACGAATATATCCAAGTTTAGTCACCTGTTATGATGTTGTATACGGATCTTGCAGTTCCTCGGTAAAATGTTTTGAGCATTTGCTTACACCAATTACGTTGGGCCTTGTTTTGAGCTTCGGTCAAATTATGCGGAATCCTTTGGAAACTGATCTTTTTACAGCTAGAAGTCATCCCTAAGGATGCCCCCATCTTACTGTACGTCACATGCCGATCTTCTTTAATCATGTTGCTCACAGGATCGCTGTTTTTTAGAATAACAACTGATTTTGGTCGACCTTCACCAAATTCATCACTGACGAAAGTCTGCAAACCAATTGTAAACAGTAAACAGATTCTATGCGTTGTTGTTGAGTTAGACCCCTACTAAAATCGTAAAAAATCATTCAACGAAAACCTTAACGTGAAATTTCCATTTTTTCACAAAATTGTTTCTGTTTAAACGCTCACTGTAAAAAACTACTCGGTCAATTTCTAAGCGTTTACTGTTTTCACAATAACAATAATGTCAAATTTTACAAAAGTAGTAATGACACATCTCAATAGCGCCACCTAGTGGTCGTTTGTAAAAACGTAAAAGGCTGCCCTCGTATCAGTTGGAGTTTTTTATTTAAGAAAAAAACTAAAACTAAATAAATAGCAAATTTTATATATTTTAGTAAATATTCAAAATTGCCACCATCTAGTGCCACACATTTTGTAATTCGTTTCAAAAACGATCTATGGCCTCGAATAAGCGTATGGGTGTAACTGATGTCTAGATTGTTCTCTTTGGCAAATCAGGTTGATTTACTACCGGAGTTCGGTATAGTATTTCTTTATTTGTAGCCCAAAGAAAAAATCTAGTGGAGTTATATTGCAACTGCTTGGTGGCCATAGAAACACAGCTCCTCTTTCAATTCAATTTCCTCCAAAAAGTGTGCAAATTTACACAGGAATGTATATAAAGAAGGATATTACAATACTACAACGATGAAAACTATATTACTTTTCGATGTAGATCCCCTGCCGAATGATGCACTTACGCCACCAATCTGGAAACTTTCTAATATTTTCCAGGAAGAAGTGTTTGGATTGCATACGTCGATATATGTTCCAGCAAAAAATTTTTCATAACGCCAAACAAATAAAGATCAGGAATAAATGCTGCATGCGGAAGAAGGTTCTACTGACGTTTGTTTATGGTTTCAATTGTTCTTGCAGCCGTATAAGGCCGAGTATTGTATTAGATAAATCAAACAGAACTTTGTCTTCTCTTCCGTATGTTCTTAGCCGTCTGCTTAGCTTCATTGCGTAAAACTGTCGAATAATAGTCTGCATTAATTGTA
>JABXWE010056425.1:0-22378 GCA_014611495.1 Limonius californicus | reverse complement strand
AACACCAAAATTAATTCTAAAACAAACTAGAATACTCTATTTATAGAAAACCTACACAAACAGATATCACAATACCACAGAACTCACATTACCATAAAACACATAAATTAACAGCCTATAGGTCATTGGTACACAGAGCTCTTACAGATCCTCTAAATAACAATAATTACACCAAAGAGATTTCAATTATAAACAAATTGCGTGCAGTAATGGATACAACACAAAACTGATTGACACACTAATTAAAAAGAAAGATTATAAATTACCAATTAAAAATGTGTACTCAAAGGACCACTCTGAAAATGTTAAATATATTTCAATTCTTATTTCGGTGTTGTATCGGAGAAAATTGCTAAAATTATACTCAAAACAAGAACATATAAAACAATTTATAAAATACTTTCTACACTTTATTCAACACAAAAGATAGAACTAACGATTTGTTCAAATCAGGTATTTACAAATTAAACTGTTCACGGTGTAATTATAAATACATAGGTCAAACAATTAGAAATTTTGATAGCAGATACAAAGAACACATACGCTCATAGAAGTACAAACACTCGGAAAAATCTAACTACGATAAACACTTGTTAGAACACAATCATGCATTGACATCAAATAATATAGTTGTAACATTCTTATACTTCTGCGATGAAAACCTAAATTGGATGTACTCAAGGCCTTCCGAATTCACAAACACACTTTAACAAACGTACTTTTAATGAACGAGCAAATTGAGCTCATAAATTCCCCGTTATTGTAAGTTTTGGAATACAAGACCTAGCTACAAATGTTTACAATATTAAATGCGTTTGAAAATGACATGTAAAGTGTCGAAATACGTATAAAACACATAATGTAAATATATCTTGTTGAAATGAGTCTATTATTATTATTAAAATACAATTTAACTATTATTTTCAAACTTCTTTAATGCGAAAGTAATGATAATCAGCATAACCAGTGCAGCAAAAAATAGCTAAAAATAGGAAGGATTATTTTATATCTCCTTTATTATTCAGAATATGTAAAAATGCCAATGTGAAAAGTGGTACAAAACTACAATGTTTTTACGTATACTTCGTGTTGGGTCGAACATAGACTAACTAAACCATTTTTTTGTAATAGAACACCTAGTATATTTATATTTTCTATTGCTCGTTAAAGAAAAATCAAAGTGTCATCAAATTTTAAGGGTCTAATCCTTATTTCTTCTGCGTTATTCATTTGTTTATGCACATGTTTACAAAATGCAAGAACGGTGCTCACCCCTGCCTCCATACTGTCAGATGCAAGACAGTAGGGCTAAAAATACGGGGAATAGAGGTTCTAATCATCTACATCACCGGTCACGTTCCTTCAAGAAATAATCCTGTCACCTTTTACTTTTTAATTCAAGAAACCAGAGTAATATAATACAAACGGGAAAATTGATATGAAAAATACTATGTCTATAACATTTTCATTTAATTACTGAAACACTGTTGGTGTAAATCTTTATTGCATTCCCAAAACGGAATCACACCCTGGCACCGATGTGTGCTTACTCCCTTCGCGTGTCCTACAACTCATATTAAAAAATGTGTACTTGTTACCTGAATGCTCTTTTCTTAAATGGCAAATAAACCTAAAATGTTTTTATCAGCAAATAGGCTAATGAACAGGATGATAATTCAATTGGCATATTCGCAGTGCAGCTGGATGTAACAAAGGATGCTGAGGTGGCTGCTATCTTGGATGTAATCAGTGCGCGGCCGCCGGCAGCGTGATAGTCGCTAATGCACCAACCAGCCCTGATAGTCGACCCACGTACTACCACGTCTACAGGTGGACCATGAAGGATCAACTCATAACATATTCTTCAAAGGCTTAAATTACGTGCGTATGGTTAGTATAAAAACTGTTGGGAAATTTTAACATCGGTCTACCATTCCATTAGTTGATGAACAATATTCATTAATGCGGTTTGTAAATGTAGATGTATTGTTCTGAAATTAAAATGTATGTCTTAGTAATACACTTTAAATTGATTTGTATTCGTGTTAAAAAAGGTCTAGGTTCTAAGTAAGATATGATATGAGTTTATAGTTTTTGCAAATATTTATGATCATGTAGACCCATTTCTGGTGTTCATCTGGGTTGCAAGACCCAATGAGCTAGAGCACTATGACTGCAAATTTCCTTCAATTTCTAATGCCTATGTAACATAAATTAGTGAATCTATCAAACGGAGACCTTAACGTACGGTTTGCCAAGAAATAATAAGCTACTTTGTAGATGTTTTTGAGCTTTCTGACGACACAGAACCCTTAGCGAGTGTTTCGAAATATACCATCATCATCATAATCGTGATCCTCGTTTGAACCGCTTGCGCAGTGTCGAGACGGTGTGGAACAAAGCTAAGCTTGTTGATGCTATGCACAACAATATATATTTTAAACTTATATATCCTAGAAGCTCACCATTTTTACATTTACTCTTAAAAAGAAATTTAATCAAAATAAAATTCATCTTCTGCACACGGAAAACATAGAACTGTCAATTGTCAACAATTTTGTAAATTTTAAAAACTTATTACATTTTTCATCTATTAGCTAAAACGTTTTTTATACAAACATATTGAAAGGTTCAACAATATATTGTTAATTGTGAAAAGCCTGCAACAATCTATAAGTTTGTACAAGGCATTAGGTATATCTACGTACATGCGTTTTTCTACAAAAATGTATATTATTATATTTAATTCTTAAATAAATTTTTGGTTGTACGAGAGGTAATTATGCAACGTAATTATCCAACCATCAATTTATAATTAAAGAATAATATTGACGACGATTTCTGGTTGAAATTACTGTTTTCCAAGTCTCCCTCGTACAACCAAAAATGTATTTAAGAATTAAATATAATCGGAACGGTCACACCTATAATTCGTATCAACTCCGTTGGTAGTTCGAACTGCGCTGCATCAGCTGTATTCTGCATGAGGAAGATAAACTCCAATGGTGTAGAAATATCTTCAGGCTCTCCTTCATTTTAATTGGCGGTAGATAATTTCGGCCGTATCGTATTCGCCTAAATAAATTCAAATAAATAGAAATAAAACAATAGAATTTGAATGTTTCCAAGCTTACCAAAAGATGAAAACCCTCGAATAGAACTTTCTCAAAGAGACTAGCACAAAATCGGTATAACTCTCTGGAATTTGTATCACTACTATCGAGATCTAATTTTCCACAATTGCTGTCTTGAAAATTAATTTGGGAAGCTTCCCAAGCCCTAGTACAACTTCTAAAAAAATCCAGGAACACGTGCACTTTCTACGAGAGCTCAAAAATAAAAAATGGCACAAGGAAATTATCAAATTCTCATTTCCTAAACCGGAAATATACGAATTGATGAAACGAAATTCAAACAAGGCCAAAATTGATTTAACCAAAAGCCTAAAGTATACAATACAAAGTGGTATTTTGATAATTAAATATAGTTCAAATTATTATTTTGGTTATAATATTATATATTAGATTAATAACACCTTTTTTTAAATTTATTGTTAGATCAGCATACACAATGACTCGACCTAAATATATTATGTATAAAACATAATGTGCTATTTAGTGTTAATCGTCTTCACTACCTTCATCGCTGGTTACATGTAAGTCTTGTGGTAATTTAAAATTATCGAAAGTATGTAAATTAAATATAACAGACCGGTATCAATGATACTGAAACCATCAGAAATAAGAAGTATTTAAAACCAGTTCATATATAACGCTATAGTTATAGAGGAATGCATATATAAACAGCCGCCTTAATTATAAATATAAATAATAAACAACTTCGACACTAATACAATAAGAATAAGTTTTTCAATCATTAATTATCAGTGATTAAAAAACTGGTCATACGTTCATACGCAACGCAACTCCTACTCTATTTGATGCCCAGTTAAACTCTACTGGTTTATTTATATATTAATTCTTAATAAATTACAAAGCTATTTTATTATTAGTAACAAATAAAATAATAATGTGTGGTATTTTCCACTATTGGGATAGTGATTACAATAAATACGAAATAGTACCGTCATACTGTATATAATAATGCAGTACGGTTATTATCCATGATAAATATTCTTAAGTAATCCCACATATTTTGTATATTCATCTAGGTGAACACATGTTTAATTAGGAATTAATGATTAAAGAAAGCATACTGTGAGGTGTACAATTTGTTAATACTTTTTTATTTATGACAAATATTGTGTTAATATGTCAGGAAAGAAGTTATCTGCAGTAAAAAAATTTTCGGGGAATATTTTAAAATTTACTCTTACCAAATTATAGTCAAGAATAGTACATTCTGTAACGAGGTTCGTGGTTTCCACTCGCATCGAATTTCCATTCCCAACCGAGCAGCAGACTATACTTTCTCCACGACCACAAGATATGTAATAAATACAATAAAATTAATAAGATTCGGAACAAATAGTTACAAGTTAGTTAGTTAGTTAGTTACAAAGAAATTGCAAAATTATGACGTTTCAAGTCAATTGATAGTCATGGATTCCTAGACTAACTGTTTTTTTTTTTGTTATACTGTTATGGAATATTCATTCCATTACTAGTGATGGAATGAAATACATGCAAAATACATAAGCCGGTAAGTGTTTTAGAATATTTCTTCCATAACAAAGGTTAGAATGTTAACTTTCTATTATCAAAATTGATTTCACAGTTGTGAAATTCCGTAGTGGTCGTAGAGAAATATATATTAAATAATTCATTGTAATACAGTAGCAGAAATACTTTCAAATAGTTTAACAATAGATATTTTTGATTCTATATTTTACTCGGCATTTCACAATAGAGTACCAACCAACGTTTTTCGAAAACTATGTCCTAAAATTACTAAAAATGTGAATAGAAGATGCTGACACTTACTATTAATGAATCTGGCATCTAATGTTATCTAAAACAAGCAGGATCTACTTCCATAATTACACAATTGCAATTTTAAGTTACACATTGTAAAATAGTAGTTCAGTTATTGTTCAAATAATTGTTGAAATTTAATGTTTGTAAGAAAAAAAATGCGTCGAGGGTGTGCAGTCATTGCAGATTCATACGCGAATGCAAACAGTATATGGAAGTGCATATTACATATCCAACTGTGAAGGAATGATGCCTAACATTTAAGAATGGAAAAAAAGGGACTATGGATGAGCCGCGACCAGATGCACGGTGTACTGCATTAACAGAAAACAATATGGCATGTGTGGAAGGCTTTATTAGATAAAATCGTCGAATTTCAATTAGAGAAATTTCAGCAATTGGTGCGAGTGTAGGATCTGTTCATGGTATTGTTCGTAATCTGGGTTAGAGCAAAGTTTTTTCGCAATGAATGCATCGTTTCTATTCTAATGAACAAAACTGCTTGCAAATGGGCTTATCTCTGCAACAGCTCACAGACTACAGGCAAATATGGTGATGACTTTCTTTTATCGATAGTTGCTGATGACGAAACATGGTGCCATTACTACGAGCCACCCAGCAAGTTATCGTCGATATAGTGGAAACATTCAAGTTTACCACCACCGAATAAGTTTCAAGCAACCTCCTGCAATCAAGGTGATGCTAACATTTTTTTTTTGAACATGAAGGACCCTTGTTAATAGGGTTTAAGGGACCGTTAGTAAATGTAAATGAAAATCTGTACAATGAAACTTAGAACAAGCTTCATCGAGCAATAAGACGGAAACGTCCAGGAAAACTTACGCGTGCGGTCATTTTGCTGCACGACAATGTTAGGCCTCATGTTGCTAATGCGGTAGAAGAAAATCTTCAACGAAAGAAATTGAGGGTTTTAGAACATCCACCGTATAGCCCGGATATATTTGCCTTGCGATTTCTATATTTTTAACAGCTGAAAAAAGCATTAAGAGGTCGGTATTTTGAGTCTGACGCTGAAGTACGGATAGCTGTGGAAGACTTCTTCAATCAGCAGCCACAAGAATTCTGTGAGCAGGGTATACGTCGGTTACTAAAACAATAGGATAGGTGCCTTAACTGTGATGGTAATAATTTGTAGTTAAATTTTTGAAGAAATATTTTATATAACAAAGATGCGTTTCAATTGAACACATCTCGTATTATGTCAATTTTCGAAAAAATAATTTTAACGTGTAGCAATATGTTGTACGGATACTTGTGACACGTCTATGATTTTTATACCTCGATATATTCTATATTTTAAATGTGCCGATATTCCATTACTTTTGATGCTTTAGTATTTTGATACCTTTATAGTATTCATAATCCAACAGTATTAAATACTGCTACCACAGATGTAGTTGTAACGGAAAAAATCAAAAAGTTAAAAAAAATTAAAAATATAAGACTTAACTTGTTTCTACCACTAAACAAAATAGCCGAGAGAATTGAACTATTGTATATTTAGATATTTCATTTCCCTATTGCCCAGAGTAGGATTCTTGATACAGAAGTTAGTTGCGCAGGAAAAAGTGAGTAACCAGCTAAACTAGCTGCTTATATTTATGAGGATAAATCAGTATTAGTACCAGAACTGTTGATTGTATGAAAAAAGTTTTCTTACCCTACCGGCGATTTCTTGGTTGTAGTTCATTTTTACGAAAGAAACTGCCTTTTAGGGTTGCTTGTTTGTTTGACAATGGCACTCTTGAGTTACCCATCCTAACTGATTTTCTTCTTCTTCTTAAAAGTGTAACTTTGTAGCACGCAACACCACATTTGAATTTATATGTTAGTTGTTGAAATATGGTTCAATCAATAGTGCATTATACACGACGCTATAATGGATGCTATTATTACCGAGGATAACAGTTGCAACACGAGGGAGCGAAGCGACCGAGTTTTGCAATTATCCGAGGTAGTAATAGCCATTATAGCGAGTGCTATACTGTACTTTGTCCACGAGTACTAAATAATAACAATTTCTATAACAATTTATATGACGATACAACTATATAACATACTGGTAGAGCTATAAATATAGGTGTTAGATTAAGTGGTAGAATTGAATGCGATGTTGCGCCATATACAATCTACATCTACAATAACCAAAATATAAATTTAGATGTCAATTCTGTACCTGAAATTCAGCTGTCACATTGTTCAAACACAAATATTACTATTAATATAAATAAATAAGTCATAAAATTAAAAAGTTATGTTATTTGAGTATTTATTTTCAATTTTTGACATTTGTAATTAGTAAATAAAAGCTATAAAGCCTGTGAAACGTCAACTTCATTATTCACTAGTGATTCATGATTATTCACTGCAGTGCATTATAGATACCACTATCCTTGGCCAAACACATAAATAATTGGCAGATTATGAAGTAGTCGTGGACAAAAAAAGTTATCCCTGAATCACCTAGTAAATGATTTTTCAATTCAGCGCCGTTACGGAGGTATGGCACTTCAAAGAGTTTTTGCATCAAATTGTAAACACATTTTTTGTTTCTTGTATAATTTTGATAAATTTCGTTGTTTTGGAAAGCCAACAGTCCAGTCTAATCAAGAAAAATATACAAATGTGTCCGAAAAGTGGACGAAATCTAACTTAGAAGTGAAAATTTTGGTGTAAAGATTTGTAAATTACTTGGATGTATTTAAATTGTCATTTCTATTGGAAACTAAGTTACAAAACTCTTTCAATATTAAATTTTGCAAAAATTGTAAATACCTTTTTTTTTCTAAACACAGTACTAGTTCAGAAGCTGCAGAAGAAAGCTCAGTAAGGATCTCGTTTTCAAGATATGCTCTAAGAAATTTTTCTCCTCTTGGAGAGATCTCATCCACGTTTCAACCTCAATTATACATTTTCTTTCAAAATTAAGCTTGGACTGTTAACTTTCTAAACAACAAAGTTTATAAAAATCGGACAAGTAAAAAAAAATAGTTATTT
The DNA here is from genome assembly GCA_014611495.1 of Limonius californicus. NCBI lineage: Eukaryota > Metazoa > Arthropoda > Insecta > Coleoptera > Elateridae > Limonius > Limonius californicus. Next base: position 14,426 of record JABXWE010056425.1, on the reverse strand, counting down.
ACATTTTAGTGAACTTACATAAAAAAACTTTGAAGACCTATATTTCCGTAACGGTGACCAATTACAAAAATTAACTAGGTGGTTTAGGGTTTAAATAGCTTCAGCTATGCCTGGTTTCAATTTTTCACAGATGTTTACAACCATCATGTATATCTTATAAGAATATCAAATATCACGTATATTAACAATGTATTTTATTGGAAATACATTCCCAACATTAGTTATTGAAATATTCGACACTAACAGTTAGTGCGACAAAGAAGCAGCGGTCAGCGAATGTCTAGCTGCAGTTATAATGATTTGGGGTGCCCATTGTTTTATAAATGAAACAAGAAAGCTGTTCTTCAGAGAGTATTAATACTAAAATTTCCGGATGTTCACTAAATTCTTTATGCTGATATAAAGAAATTCGGGAAAAAATACTGAAATTGAGTTAAACCTGTGAATTTCTAAATTGTATTCAGTTGAGGATCTTTTTAAAAGTTCACTATCTTTGTAATACGAACGAATCTGTACATTCTAAATTCTATACAAATCGGTTTACTAGTTTCGATTAAAGGGTTTTAAAGATAATTGGTTTAACGGCGCAAATGGCCACACATAGGGCTCTAAATATTTACGAAAATTAATTTAAAAAATCCGAAACTATTTCGCCAACTTAAAGCTTGTGGCGCTAATTATTATAGTTTTTTTAATAACTAGGTTATAAATTAAAATTTTAACTTGGTTATAACGGCGTAAATGGCCGCAAATAGGACGCAAAATTATTACAAAAAATTATTTAAAAAATTCTAATTTGTTTCGCTAACTTAATGCTTGCGGTCCTAATTATTCCAATTTTTTAAGAATTCGGTTAGAAATTAAAATGCAAACTTGGTTTTAACGGCGCAAATGGCCACAAATAGGGATCAAAATATTTACAAAAAATTAAATTAAAAAATTCCAAATTATTTCGCCAACTTAACGCTTGTGGTGCTAATTATTATAGTTTTTTCAATAACTCGGTTATAAATTAAAATTTCAACTTGGTTGTAACGGCGTAAATGGCCGCAAATAGGGCGCAAAATATTTACAAAAAATTTAGTATTTGCATAATAACTCAGAAACAATTTAAAATACATTTATTTTTATGGCGCAAATTGGGCGCAAACTTTTTACATCTATTTCAGAATGTTGTTTCGCCGACTTCACGGGCCTCATGTTTATCGCAATCTTAACAATTAAATTGTTTTGGATATAAACCTAGAGTTGTCATAACAAACTACATAAAGGGTATCTGCTGACTGTTTATAGAGGCAGAACCCAGTGGCTCTTCTGCGGAGAGTCGAGAGTTTATATCCTCGTATATATGCGTGGCAGCCGCTTTAAATAATTAGGTACCTCCGTTTGAATGAAAAAATGCGATTGGCTAATGCGTGATGCTCTCCACATCACCATGTGTCGTGAATATGGCACACTAGATTAGGGTGTGAGAGTAAGATACGGAAGTTCTGACGTTCTGCCTTGCAGCTCAAACTATTTCATGGAGTGTAGAGCCTCACCATTAGAAAATATTAAATTTATAATTTGATTTCCATAACTAAAATTGCTACTGTTATTGTTGTTGTTCGGGATTTTATTATTTTTACCTAATATTTTTTTAGCGGTCGAAAGAAATAAAAATTAGGGAGAGCAAGATCAAGACTATAAGGTGCATGCGAAAGGAGGTCCACTAAAAATGGTTTGTATTAGAAAAAGCACACAGAACTTTGACTTATCTTCCGTTTGGTACGGATCACCCGCTTAACTTTATACCCTAAAAGTGTCGAATAATAGTCTGCATTAATTGTACCATTTAAGTAAATCAACAAACAGCACTACTTGAGAAAATATTGCAGTCAGTTTGTCAGCTGACAACATAGTTTTGGGTTTCTTTGACACTGGAGATGTAATGTGACACCATTGCAGGGTTGCACGTTTTGATTCGTACGTAAAATAATATACCTATTCAGGTTGAAGTTGTCACAATTGAGACCAAAAATTCATCTATTTCTTTCTCATATTGCTGAGGAAAGAAGACGCGATTTGCAAACGATTCGGTTTATGTTCTTTGGTCAAGAAGCGTGGAAACTCACCTTACGGTAGTTTAGCTTATTTTTAATGTCTTTAATACTTAAATTTGTGTAACTGCTACCCGCTACCTTGCTCAATAAGGATATTAACTGCTTCTTCATTTCCACGTTTAACCGAAGCTGCAGCCCGACGTACTTATTTTCTAAACATGTTCTTCCGTCTCTACAAGATTTCGACCGTTTAAACACTCAACTTTTAGAATAATATGGACCGCCGAATGCTGCCTGTCGCTTTTAAATATTTCAGCCGAATATCGAATGTATGCATTCATGTGTAAAAAATTTGATTATTATGCGCTGCTTCACCGTCAAATGAAAAGAACTTGCCGAAATCATAACTGTAACTGTTAAAACAATATTATCCTGTTTAGATCTGAGCAGTCCTCGTATGTACACAGCTTTCAGAAAATGATTCTGGTGCTTACATCTAAGTCTAGAACAATATTTATTAGAATGAGATGAAGCAGGTCAGTTAAAAATGAACCAAAAGAAAGAATCGGTAATTTCCAAGCACCCGGCACTATATTACATGAACAAAAAATAGAAATAACGATTATTAACTATATACTTAACACCGTGTGTCATTTCATGGTGTGTAAAAGTGCAAAAATTTAGAACTAAACAAATTTTTGCACTTTTATCATTGGTTAATAATTTCATCAGTAGCCTAAACCTGGATGTTTTAATCACTAATATTTGAATAAATACGAATATGGACAAAAAGACTATACAGTTTTTATTCGGAATTGTAATACATCTATGCTGTTTCCGAACTAGTGTTTATAGTATTGAGAAACAAACAGAAAAGGAATAATAGGAATACGATATGAACCACAACTTTAGTTCTAATTAATTTTGGATTATTTTATTTTGTCTATAATGCTTCGGAACGTACTGTAAGAATCTTTAGTAACTTACCCATACACCACAAAAGTAATGTTTGTTAAAATCGAGTACTAATCAATTTCACAAGAAACTTATTACAGCTTAGTTAATTATGTGCCGTTAGCGATATTAACATACGAGAATAAACCTTTAATATCAAACTCCTTTATAGGAAAATATCTATGCAACATTCTCGTTAAAAGTTAAATAATTAAACGGTGGAAGTCATATTACATTACATCACCCTGAATACCAGTACAGTTAATTGTAATCTGATTAATTACTCTTTTTAAATATGTAATTTAAATAAGACGTTCCTAATTTGTTGTTATAATTTTCAGAAGAAATATATTCTCGTAATATAATGAATCAATAAATCGCTATGAAACACCTGTCCGATGTAGTATATACAAAATTAGTTGTTACTAGATCTTGCTGGTATGTATATACAGTGATGTGAAAAAATTCTGCATCACCCAAAAAAATAATTTTTTCTCGAAGTTTAGCTACATTTCTGGCATAAGATCCAAAAATTACTTGTTTGATTTTAATGACTATCTTAACAACTTTCTCTTAATTAGGTACTTAGAATTCCATAGAAAATAATTAAGGTAAGTTATTTTCTAAAATTGATAATCAGTTATTCGCGCATTTTCAAATGGTATCATAAAAATGCCATCCTAAAAGAAACCGTTCAAATTATCGGATGAAAAACGATATGAAATAATTTTTCATCATAAACAAGGCGCTTCCAGTCGCGAAATAGCTATGAACGTGCAGTGCAATCAATCCACAGTTATTAGAGTGATCAAAAAATACTTTTAGACGGGAAAAATTAAAGATAGACCAAGCAGTGGCCGTCCGAAAACATCAGTGAGAGACGACAGTGAATTTCGGAAGACGAGCCTGGCATATAGAAGTTTTAATTCGACATATTTAACCATAATATGGCTGAAGCTACTGGTGTATGTGTATGGACTTCTACTGTAAGGCGGAGACATTATAAACCTGGACTTAAGGTCTGCAAAGCCCAGGAGACACCCCTCCTATCAGATAAACAAAGGCTCCACCGTTTGAAATGGGCAAAGGATCATCGCCATTGGGCCCCAGAACAATGGCAGAAAGTATTATTTAGTTATGAGTCTACTTTTAATAATAACAATCATGCTGGAAACACGTACCTATGTTAGAAGATTTTCTGGAGAAGAATTTTTACGACAGTGTGTTCTGCCAACAAAATTAACATACAACATCTGCCTTGATATGGGGCTGCGTGTCTGCTGAAGATGTTGGTAGACTGCATGTCGTATCTGGCATTATGAATGCAACCAAATACATTGATGTCCTACAGGAGAAGATACTGCGTGGTGAAAATAAGTTATTTAATGACAAAACCTTTATCGTTCCAGATGATAATGCTCCTTGCCACAGATCAATTAATAAAGTTAAAAGAATAGCCTGGCCAGCACAATCTCCGGACCGGACTGGACCGAAGCCCACAAAGAAAGTGGAATTAATTAAATCGAATGGAAACACATATGTTAGAAGATTGTCCGGAGAAGAATTTTCCAGTGTATTCTATCAACAGTTAACCATCCAACCTCTGTCATGACATGGGGCTGCATTTCTGCTGTTGGTAGACTGCATGTTGTATCTGTCATGATAAATACAATCAAATATATTGATGTCATACAGGAGAGGATGCTGCCTAGTTATTTCCTGACAAAACCTATATCTTTCAAAATAATATTGCTCCTTGCCACAGAACAAAGGTTGTTCAATCTTGGATGTCGACCAATAAAGTTAAAAGAATAGACTGGCCAGCGCACTTCCCGGACCTAAATCCTATAGAAAACTTATGGTTGAGGATCTCTAACATTATTTCAAGAAAGAAGCCCACAAAAGAAGTGGAATTAACCGAATGCCTAATTGATGTCTAGTATCGCTGCATTACACAGGAAGAATTACAAAAACTGGTGAATTCTATGCCAAGAAGGTGTGAATTCGTTTATTAAAAACAAAGGATGACCTATTAAGTACTAAGGTAGTTTAAAATTAATTAGTGTGTTTTAATAAGCGTTTAGGTGTAGATTACATTATTATATATAATATGCAATTTTTCTGTATTTGAATAAATTTTATATATCCAACCGTTTCTGTTTTTTTATAGATCGACATTTAGGCTATTATTATTACTAGTATTGTGTAAGTACCTGTATTCTATTTGCAAGTATAAAATAAAAAATATTTAAATAAATGAGTTTAAACTGCAATTTATCTTATTTGTGGAACTGATGCAAAAGTTTTTCACACTACTATAGATCAAACTTTTCAGAAACTTAAACGTATAGAAGACTAGTCTCAACTTTAATAAAATGAAAAAACGTGAATAAGAAAAGCCTCACACAAACAAATGTTAATTGAAATGTTGCAGTTTTTTGGCTTTGTACGTATAGTAAAAACATTTAACGTTATATGGACTCGTTCTAGCTTGTTTCTTTAATTGCATTAATCTTATTCTATAGTTACAATTTAATTGAATGTGATCTGAGTTTTTTAATTTGACTTTGTTAAAGGCAACCTATATTTTACTTAAATTAGTAATTTTATAATGTAACTCGAATATCTGATTATAATGTGTCAAACTGGTTTATGATATTAAAAATGTGTCAATGAAATTATATTATGTTATATATTTTAAAAGTGCATTCGATTAAGCTTAAACTACATATGATTGAGGATGGTTTAATGCTATATTATTCTTTCCCGTTAATTAATAAACTTTCAATGTATAATTTGCATACATATTTCCCCCGAAAAGTTTAATTGGTATCGGTCAATAAAGAAGGGTATTAAGTTATTTGGATGGATAATAGTTACCAACTGCTTTACACAAAAATATGAATTTAGAATTTTAATAAATATCCACTTTGAACTAAAGATCGAATGATTTCAATAATCGAATGATTAGTATTCAACGATTTTAATAATCGAGATATTCATGGGAATTCATCATTCCAATCTAAAATGCGAGCACATTTCGATAATGCGAGAAATGTCTCCCATCCTGCTTTTATAGTGATGACTCCCTGGCACTGCCGCTCTTATGTTGAAATATTTTTTCGGTTTGAGACTATATTCTCTTCTGTATAAATTTCATCACATTGTAAGATTAAAATGATTATAAATGCTGTTTCGTGGTTTTCCCTGTTATACGAGTATTATAAGTTACTAAATATTAACGATATTTCAAATTATTTTATTATAATTGATTTATAGTTTATCCTGTGATAAGCGTAATCATGACGACTAATTTAGCCACTAAATTTTTAAACCGAAAGGCAGTATCAAAAGACGAACATATTACAAATGGTCGTAACTCTTTAAGATCAAAGAATTTGGTTTACTAGATATTTTTATCAGTGCCATGAATTGCTGAAATTATTTATTTATCTATATGTAATCATAACTTAAACATGCCTGGTTTGAAAATATAAGAACTTCCATTACACAAAACAAGTCAAATATGTTACTAAAGTTTATCTCTTAGTTTTTTATCAAATTGCAAATTCATTCGAATGCTACTCAGACTATATACCGACACAAACTATATTTCGATTACCAGCCGAACACCGAAACGAAATAATGGGAAAAGTTTTCATTATTAGAATGAATTAGTCGCATCTCAGAGATGCATGCATATTCGAATATTTCGAATTATTTCATTCGAGATGCGCGCGTCGCTTCGAATGTACTTGAAAAGTTTTTATCATTCGAATGAATTACTAGCATCTCGAGATATGTCGATATATATGCATAATCGAATGATCTAATTCGAGATACCCCATTACTACTTTGAACCCTTAGGAACTGGTGAAAGTTGCTTCTATACAACGTCTGTCTATAGGTGTATTGTAACTAATATCATCAAAACGTGTAGATTTTAAAAATTCCAAATTCATTGGTAAAATAAGTGTTTCGGACATATTTGGAACAGACTGTGGAAGTTACACATGCTTTCTAGAAATAAGTGTGACTGTGCAAATTTTAACCTGTGATGTAATAGAGCGCCTACATTCAAATACAATGTTTTGTTGATCAAAGTCATATCAAAACTTCGGGCGCTAGGATGTTCTAAAAAAAATTCGAATTTATATTCCATCTACTTGAAAAGCAGACATTAAATTAACTTAAATTGTTTAGTAGCCCTTAAAACCAAGTTTGTATTTTAATTTGTAACAGAATTCTTAAAAAAATTGGGATAATTAGGGCCGCAAGCATTAAGTTAGCGAAACAAATTCTAATTTTTTAAATAATTTTTTTGTAAAAATTTTACGCCCTATTTGCGGCCATTTACGCCGTTATAACCAAGTTAAAATTTTACTTTATAACCGAGTTATTAAAAAAACTATAATAATTAGCGCCACAAGCGTTAAGTTGGCGAAATAGTTTCGGATTTTTAAAATTAATTTTCGTAAATATTTTGAGCTGCATTTGTGGCCATTTGTGCCGTTAAAACCAAATTCGCATTTTAATCTGTAGCCGAGTTATTAAAAAAAAATGGATAATTAGGGGCCGCAAGCATTAAGTTGGCGATACAAATTCGAATTTTTTAATTAATTTTTTTGTAGATATTTTGCACCCTATTTGCACCCATTTGCGCCGTTAAAATCAAGTTCAAATTTTAATTTATAGCCGAGTTGTAAAAAAACTAAATAATTAGCGATAAACGTGAAGTTGGCGAAATAATTTCGGATTTTTCAAATAAATTTTTTGTAAATATTTTGAGCCTCATTTGTGGCCATTTGCGCCGTTAAAACCAATTTCGTATTTTAATTTGTAACCGAGTTATTAAAAAAAACTTTGATAATTAAGGCAGCAAACATTGTTGGCGAAACAATTTCGAATTGTTTAATTATTTTTGTGTAAATATTTTGCACTATATTTGCACCCATTTGCGCCGTTAAAATCAACTTAAAATTTTAACTTGTAACATAGTTATTAAAAAAAATTAACATAAGCCGTGTCGCAGGTGTGAACTTGGTGAAACAATTTCGGATTTTTTAAATTATCTTTTTGTAATAATTTTGCGCCTTATTTGCGCCCCAACAATTTTTTAATGGCTAATGCTATTTACCATCTTGAAACGTACTTGCCTATTCCTCATAAATGTGATAACTAATATTGTAACTTACCGACTTCTATTGCTAATGTGTAATTTTAAATAATTCGAAAATGAAGCAAATGCTTATTAAAAAATATTTTAATATTTCAATTTGAATAGAATTTATAGACGATTTGACAACAATTATGGTTTTCTTCCGATTTTTATATATGTGATGATAGCAATCCTCGAAAGGTTTGTCAAAGGATAGTACGTATTGTTGCTATAACACTGTTGGAGTGCATATTATCACTGTAATACGCAAGTGTTTGATTCATATATTACTCACTTTTATTTTATAAATTTCGTAAACAACCTACTAGAAAATAAATATTAACGTAAACAGTAACAGTACTCTTAGTATAGTGTATGGGTTTCATCAAAGAAATTAACCTACTACTGAATTGTTGACTCTAGTTTGAAGCACCATAGAGACGATCACATCAAAATGCGTGAAAGAATGTATTCGTTATAGAAGTAACATATACACGGAGTACTTTAATGTTAAGTATTGCATAGCTACCGTGTTACTCGCTGCGATAGTGTCGCTGTTTATCTGTTCAATGTCCACCACCTGAGCGTGTGTCTCCACTGTATACAATTTCTTGTATGGATTGAAATGTTATTTAATGCTAGGTATTTTTTTATTCGCCGGTCACATCAACAACTGTATCTACATTTCGAGCTTCCTGGTACGACGAAAATCATCAATATACAATAATCATTTCTAGTCATATGCATTAATTGATTGATTAATCACGGGGGAAAATTTTAAACTAAAAGACATTATTCAAATATTTCTTATGCAAGTAAAAAACATTATCGCAAGATCAATAAATGTTTTATTAGTTTTAATATTTTTGTGGCTGGCCTGTTACCGCATCTTTCAGAATATTATATTATTATACTGCTGTAAATTTCCGATAATAACTAAATACTTCGTGTTAAAAAACTAGAAAGAATTGCCAGATCAAAATTACTTGTATAATTTAACACGAAAAATGACGAATTGCTTTGAATAAACCAAAGCCTGTAGTCTGGAGCAAGCAAAGCAGTAAAAATATAACAAAACTATGTAGACTGAGAATAAATATAAACTTCTTATTACTTACAAGGCCTACCAAATTTAAGCTTTTATAGTATAATTAAACTATTGGTAGGTTCTTCTTCGAGTGCTTTTTCTCTTGTGCCAGCGTTGAGCGTGTAAAAGTACCACAGACATAAAGCACCTACAGCTTAACGTGAACTCTGAAACACAAGAAGTGTAAACACTTGCATTTCAGAGAAAATTTACTAGTCAGAACAAATCGGTGGTTTGACATTGCCTTACGAGGAAGAAAGGTCGTTAAAAATTCGATGCTTCCGGTACTGCCTAATAAACTCCAGACCTTCAGCATAGAAGACCTCGAGCCCATGACCGCATTTTGATAGATTCTTGGGCTAATAGGGGTTTCATTTCCGTCGAACCTATAGGAAATGCACAATAAGCTGCCTCATTGACATGCTGTCAATACATCTTTCAATTCTCTGTCTATCAGATCGTTTTCTATATAGAATGTTCCCTCTCTGCTTGAAAATGCAGTGCATGTGTTATGTTCATTTTAAAATTTGCCGCTACATATGAATTGATTTCCTAATTTGTTTGCCGCTTCGTTAGAATTCGTTATCGTTATTTTAATTGCAGTCTTATTTTGGGTTACCGTTTCACTATTTTGTTTTGTCTTTCGAAGTTCGAGATATGTTAACAGTTTCTTTGTGTTAAAATCGCAAGCTCTTGTTTTTCTTCCGCGCTCGACCTCGAACGCTTCCTGGAACTCGCGCGTTAAAAACAAAATCTTTCTAGAACATTCCATATGATTTTGTAATGTGGTGCAATGTTTTTGGAGAATCGAGACACCCATTCCGTTCTTAAGTTAGTCCATTTTCGACCTTTGGGGGCTCCGGTCGCCCGTAAGGGGGCCGTAAAGTCAGTGGAAGCCAGACTTTTGAGATTGACGGACGTAACTTGGAAGATAGTTTCTTTTCCTTCAGTGGCGCCTCTGTTAAGTTTTTCGTATTACCGTGTGCTGTGGAGCATAATCAAATCGAATTAAAAGTCGGATAAATAATAACAGAAGGTTCGCTTTGGTGCTGGACAATTTTAAGTTAATTGCTCCTGTCGAATTCAGTTCGGATCTTTGTGAAGTGAAAAGGAAAGAAAGAAAGAAATCGTGCAAGTGTTTTGGTGGAGTTTGGTTCGTTCCCGTCGTCCGAAAATGCCTCGCTTCTGTCTCCACGCTAGCTGGCCTAGTAGAAACCAGCTTGGCCCTCTCCAGGGACGTAACAGCTACATCGCTCCCAACGCTGCCCCGAAGAACGTTGTCTTCCTGGCCCTTTATTTTTTTTCGACTCCGCAACCGGAAATTGCCGCCGTTGTGCTTGCCTCGCTTTAAGCCCTCCACCGGAATTCAAGGTAAAAACTTTCAGTTTTGTGTTGTGACAAACAAGCTTTTTTGCTCGCGTTGACTTGCAGACTTCAAATTTAACTTCATGTAATTGCAAGGAAAAAAATGACCTTCAGTCGCCATATGTGTTAATCTGTTTTATGATAGAACTACTAGATTATACTCTACTTTTGTGAACTTCAGTGTCACTGGTGTTCTATAACTGAATGCATAACGTAAATCCCGTTGCACCAGTGGCGACGAGTTTCCTGAACGTTCAAGGATTTTAACCATGTAATGCAAACTTTTGTGTTATAATAACTCGTGTTATTTTATTGTATTGCCACATTCTATTTATTTTATTATATGTGTTTTAAAGTTTACTGTCTCTTATTGTGGCTTTTGTACTTGTTGGTGTAAGAAATTTGCAAGCTTTAAATATATAGGAGGAGGCACAACAATCACGGTAAGTTCCGTTCCCGTAAGCTGTTGACTTCTCGGCCTTCCAGGAGGACCTACAATCAGCTGGATGTGGAAGGTGGCGCCCACTTATTTTCACTCGCCCTGTACACAACTAAAGATTTTCTCCCATGAGCGATTTTCACGAACTCCCCCTACTCCTCTGAGCTAAGCTGTAGGCCCTTTTCCATCAAGTTTGTTACGAATCGTCGAAAAAGCTGGATTGACCTGTAACACATGATGTTCTCATTAGTAACACAAATTGCCTGTTTGTTAATTTTCTTTCTTGGTAGAATTCTTGACTTTTCTACGCAGCTGTATTAATTGTTTGGTGTATTATTCTATACTGTATATTTTATAGTAACTGTGCTTTCTAAATGTTTCGACAAATTTTTAAGCTCTGCCATACATAAACGGGGTTTCACACAACTGTGTTAATATTTTGTTCCCGTTTACTAATGTTACTAGTAAAGGTCATTTTCTTGAAGTTTCTTGTTATTCGACGTCTGTGAAGTTACTAATTGTTAAAATCTTAAATTGGTTATATCTCAAAAACCAAAGTCAAAAACACCAATTATTTTTATCTATTCGTTCCAATTTTTGATGCAGAATATAGCTGTCAACTATTTCTGTAGTAGCTGGAGGACATCTTGTATACTGGTTCGATAGGAGGATAGGATCTTTTTAAATGCTAGTATTTATAGATGGTGGCATTGTCATACTAAATTATGGTATTAACCACGATATTGTTTAATCATCTAAGTTTACACCAATTTTTGCAGGTTTATAAAATTTGCTATCGTCTGCTTAAGCGCCAGTGTATTCCAGTTGTTAGAGCACTGAGCTCCGATGCGGAAGGTCGGGAGTTCAAACCCTCGAATTGCTGCGCCTGGCCGGCAGCCTACGCTTCAAATAATTGCGTACCTGCGTTCGAATGAACACGGGACATTAATGCGGTTGTCTAATGTGTGATGCTCACCATATCACCAAGTGTCATTAATTTGGCTGGCGACAACCGGGTGGGAGAGCCAGGATACGGGCGCTCTGACCTTCCCCCTTGCAGCCCAAAGCCCTTTATGGGGCGTAGAGCCTCACCATCATTATTGCTATCTTCTACTTTCTTGATCCTTAGAATCATAAAGGTATTCAACGGTAGATTTAGCACGTTTCTGTATGTACGAAGCTATTTGGTTTTTCTTAAACTATAACTTACCACAAAGGGCTTTTGTAACCATGGCCCCAATTATTTTTTTGCCCTGAATTTTATACTGTGTTAATGAATAACGTCAACATACTCCTAAAATATACATACAAGAATGAACTACGAATTAAAAAACTTATACAAAGACCCAGATATAGTAAGGACAATAGAGACACAAACACTAAAATGACTCGGCCACCTAACAAGGATCAGAAACTATAAAACCCCAAAAATGGTGTACGAAAGAAAACCAGCAAAATGTGGGGCGAAGACGTAGAAAACGATCTAAAAGAGCTGCGAATAAGAACTTGGAGAAGAAACTCACTAGATAGAGAAGAATGGAAGAAGGTCATTGAGCAGGCTAAGGACCTGCAAGGACAGTAGAGCCAACAGAAAAAAAGACTCCTAAAATACATTTGGAACATGACACAAACAATAGGAAAACGCTATGTAATAATGGATGCAAAGCAATTCGTTACGGAATTAACAAATTTTTAAAGTTAAAGCTTTCTCATATTTCAACATTTTTCTGAATCCTTAATATTATTATTAATAATATTTTCAGGACAAAACTGCATGTGAAATTTTTTAGGGGTTTGACAGTACATTTCTAGAAATAGAATACCCATGGCAAATCTTTTCTACGTAATCCGCCTGAATAAGGTGTGTAAAATAAGATTTATGCACATTTTCAGGTTGTTCAAGTCTCTGTTAGAGATAAACGATTTACGATGTATAACATCTCTATTTTTAGGGCTTCTAAGTGTTATCTGATATCTAGTATTTATTGTTTTTATAGTCCGAGCGTTTTACGAAACGCTGCATATTTATTAGTTTCAAAACATTGAAATTCATGTTATGCCTAGTTAGTTACGCGGTATTAAATCTTACCATAAAAATACAACCTATGTGGCCGCTGTTTTTCAATTTAGTTCTAAATAAAGGTATGTGATGTTAATCACTATTGTTAGAGTGTAGAGTTTAATAGTATATTAAAGAACTAGTTTCATAAGGCCTTCTCTTAACGCACGAGTTCAAGTTTGAAAAACGAGACGCGAAGCGTCGAGTTTTTCAACGGACGAGTGCGACAAGTGGTCTTATGAAACGTGTTCTTTATACTATTTTTTCTATTGAGGAAGTTTAAGAGTATTTTAAATAAATTTATGTAAAAAATTTTACGTCAAATCGATACTAGGGAGTCTATTTAATAAAACACTTATGGCAGCACTGACAGGTGGCTGAAAACTGGACATTTCAAAACTTTCAAATTAAAACAAAAACGAAAACATACCCAACTAACTCCACTGCCTTATTTAAAACAATAACTACAAATAAAATATTAAACAACGATTATAGGCCTCCTAATCGTAATGTTTTAGCTAAAACAACTAGTGGCCTTTAATGCGTCTCTGAATAATATAACGGCTTATTTGATAACTATCACCCCGAAAAGAATCAGAATAAAAAAATAAGCAAGAAAAATTTACATATGATGATAATTTAAACTCATTCCCTAGCTCATGCAAATCAAGCATAATCTACCGAAGTCCATATTCCCAATGAGTGTTTTCAGACAACCATACACGAGAAAGTACGATATCACTTGAAATTTCGGCCATCATCAAGAATGCGCCTCATGGCGGGCCGCTGACCAGATCGATGGACTCCATATCCCGATGAAAATGCCCGCCTAACATCCGTTAGTGGACCATTCCGCCTATCCTAGCGTCTCTTTAGAGAGGAAAAGAGAGAGATTCAACAGACTTCTAACTTTATACTATGACATAAGCCACGACAACGACTTGACATTTGGGTCTATGCACTTGTCAACGGACTTTCTAACTTAGACTACGACAATAAGAGATGACCCTAAGAATGACCGAGTTCTTAGATCTCATCTGTTGTATCCTACTCACCAGTCCGGCATCATCCAACAGTGCGCGATATCCCACAAACCTGTCTTGCACTGCGTGTATAGTTTTTATGTATTATTGTAGTTTATTCCGTTTATTTAGTTTATTATTATTATTAGTTAGTGTTTATTCGTAAGTTTTGTAAATACAAATGTCATTCTTAGGTCATCTCTTATGTCGTAGTCTAAGTTAGAAGTCGTTGAACAAGTGCATAGACAAATGTCAGTCGTATGTCGTGGCTTATGTCATAGTATAAGTTAGAAGTCTTTG
>JABXWE010056423.1:0-11538 GCA_014611495.1 Limonius californicus | reverse complement strand
ATGTTGAGCCTGTCCGTCCCTGTGCTCTACACAATGGCGCACCGAATGTGCTTTACACTGTCCTTATAGATTGTAGAAAACCGCGTATTTCACAAAATTGAATGAAGGAATGCTTTCATAAAAATTCAAATTATTTACCAAAGGTTAACTGGCCAGCGGCCCCAATGAAATCCCTTACGATACGCACAAAATCTTAACTATTTTAGTGACCTAAAATGCCTACCATTTAACTACAGTCAAAGTCCTTGCATATCGCGTTCTATTCAAAGGGTATATAGTATCAAAAAAATATAACCTTCGGAAATGAAAACCCTAGTCGTAAAATAAGGGTATAAGGCATACTGCGTGTTCAGCATAACAATACCTACATTTAGGTACGCTTTCGCTTCTCGCAAAATATCCTTTTACTTTCGGACGTTTATAGGTGCTATATGTTTTACAATACTTTACCACCATGCATGTCTTTAAACAAATTGCTTGGACGTTGAAAATATCTATACTTCAGCTAGCAGTGTCAAACGTTTTATGGAAAACTAAGTGTTACATCAAACTGGGTATGCATTTTAAATTAAGGCAAAGTTAAAAACTATTACACTATTACACAAAGTGGTGTTGTGATACGAAATAAAGGTTGAATAATTTATTCTTAAAAATAGTTTTATAAACATTAAAACTTTTAAAGCTATTATTAAACGTTTTCAAACTTGCGAATTAATAATGCCACCTGCGATCAGCTCTAAACTCAGTTAAAATGAAGGTAACAGCAATGTAGGTGTAACAGTTCCAAAACAGTTCTACGGTTATATTCCTAGAATCATTAATATAATTAACACGATTATTTCATTAATGGATTATAAGTAATTCTGTAAACCGGACTTTCGCAAATTCGTTTGCAAGCTTGTAGACGAAAGGTTCGTAAAAATTAAAAAAACGTTAAGGAATTTATAGCATGACATAATCCCTGCTTCAGGAAATAGCTAGTTGTCTATCTAGCTTAAATGAAAATCACAAAGGAACCGTACCTAACTAAATATATATTTATAATAATATCACGAACGGCATTAATCATTATAAAAATTATATAACAAAGACGGGATCAGAAAAACTTGTTTTTCGTTTGGCTTTTGCTGAACATTCCAACAGCAGGCTAAATATAGTAATTTATTCAAATAAAAGAATATGTCTGGAATACTTGCACATGGCTAATGGGTAATTAACAGGCAAAAGAATAAAGGTAAATGAGAAACAGAAACGTATCGAATGCCTTGCATGCCAAAGAAAATAAAAATATTTCCAGCAAAAACATTAGATAGCAACTTAATGAAGCTGCCTGACGGATACGAGCTCTGGAACCAGAACCGCGGCTGATAAAACCGGCTGTATCAAATAAATATGTCAACGAGAACTCCGCCTTGCTTTTCCAATTACCGAGACGAGGCCGCAAAAGGAACAAAATGTGGAGACTCACCTAAGATGGCTGGATGGGCAGATGTAAGATAAGTTATATAGATGTCTTCTTTACTCCATGCTTGATGGCTCCAAGTACTGCAACAATACAAACTTATTAACTTCTCCCAACCGCTTAATTTAATATTATATTCAAAAGAATAGTAAATTTTTTTAACGACAGGGCAGATTGCCGTGTTAAGATTAACAGATTTTATCTCTCTTGGTAGTGCACCTTCACA
The DNA here is from genome assembly GCA_014611495.1 of Limonius californicus. NCBI lineage: Eukaryota > Metazoa > Arthropoda > Insecta > Coleoptera > Elateridae > Limonius > Limonius californicus. Next base: position 9,850 of record JABXWE010056423.1, on the reverse strand, counting down.
ACGCATCAAGCATTTGTGCTAGTTGTAGACAGCAGAATTTGTATTTTACGTTGATTTTAATCGTACATTAATGTAAATTTATTTTAAATACAACCTGGCTTTGTAATATAAATGTCTTGCAGACAGTTATTTTTCTAATTAATGCAGGCTGTTGTTTTGCTTTTTAAATTATATACAGGGTATGAAGGAATTTTTGATAATATAATAATCTGAATCTTCAGGCGAATTTATGTGGTAACACCTACCATGATTAGTAAATTGGAATTTCTGATAAAAGGAAACCATATTTTTCAGAATATAAATTTTCAGTTTATCCAAATACATTTAGATATGTTACTGAGTCTAAGCTTTCAAAACCAACTTACAACACCCATGCGCTCACGTACATTTTAACACCAGTGGCGGATTTTACATAAGGCACATTAAGCACGTCCGAAAAGCCACACTTTTTAAAATGTCAGTGTATCAATCATCTTTCGAATACTTAGAAAATCTGAATGGAAAGTCACTTAGTTTTCATTGCTTTGCACTTATAGTAAGTATCTACTTGTGCAATAGTTTGTAAATTTGTACTAAATATTTTACTTTAATGAATTTGAAGTTCAACATACATAGTCAAATGTATAATAAACTTTGTAGCATCCAATATATTCGTTTAATATTTTAAGGCCACTGGGGCCCACAAATTAGAAAAGTGCTTCGAGTCACATTTTACCCAAATCCACTTGAACAACTACAAACAGCAACCAAAAGGGTTTCATAATTAGATACCAAAAATGCAGGAAATTTGTAGAAATAGAAATTTTTGTTGTTATTGTCCCTTTATTCTCCATATTTTTTCTTACATTTTTGTTCTAAATGTTCACTCTCCCTCACACTGAAATTATTATGACTGGTTAATAGTGTGTATATATACTTTAACTATGTTAAAGTAAGCTTCAACACTTAATAATATAACAATAGTTTAATAATTTTAGCGTTATACACCAACAGTGCATTTTGTCAAAGATATACTTGTGCTGATACTTACTCTAGCCGTTTAGACTATATCCGTACAACAGGTATAAAAGACCTACATCTTAACGTGGAATCCGAACCATGAGAAGTGAAAACACTTCTACTCATGAAAAAATTTACTAGACAGCATACCCCGCTGGTTTGACATTGTTTTGCGAGGAAGAAGGGCCCTTAAAATATCGATGTTCCGGTACGGGAAATTGATCCCCAGACCTTTGACGCTGACCTCTAGTTTAGGAGCATCTTTTTTAATTTTTAATTAAAGTACTTAAAACATTAGAAGACCGAACAGAAGAGAACATGAAAAAACGGAATATGAAAAAGCAGAACACGAATTAATAGAACATGAAAATAAAGAACAGCGACAGAAGAAAACACTGAAAATACAGAACAATGGAAAAAGAGAACAATGCAAATACAGAACAGAGAAAAAAGAGAACACTGAAATAAAAGAACCTTGATAAAACAGAACTCTGAACAATGAGAACAACGGAAAAAATTAAAACATACATCTAAATGTCACCACTAAAATTAATAAATATATAGGTGTCTATACATAATGTATAAAATAAAAAAACATTTCGCTAATTATAATACATACATTAAATCACCGTAAGTTTGCCATTCACCGCCAAAACCATTAACGGTATGAGGAGAAATATTTACCTGTAAAACGTTAAATAAATAATAATAATAATAATCAATAAGTTTCTCATAAAAATTACAAACGAAAGGACTAGAGAAAAATAAAAATATGATATCACGTCTTTAAGCTTTCGTACGATCAGCATTTCTAATTTAACTTAATTTTTTGTTTTAATTTTGTCTATTCTCATTGTTCAGAGTTCTGCTTTGTCAAGGTTCTTTTATTTCAATGTTCTCTTTTTTCTCTGTTCTGTTTTTTCGTTGTTCTCTTTTTCCACTGTTCTGTATTTTCAGTGTCCTTCGTTGTTCTCTATTTTCATGTTAACTGTTAACTTGTGTTCTGTTCTTTCATGTTCTGTTTGTTCATGGAATCAAAACATAAAACACCTTCGTAACAGGTTTTGAATTCCCAAGCTTAGGTATTTATATCTTTTTTAGAATGCTTTCAGCTTCCTACCATAGCCAAAGAATCTAAAATTAAAGAATTGATGTTAATTTTAACGTATTTTTGACACTCTGTAACGGACATTGTCTTACCATCCGATTTTCCAAAATTTGGTTTAAAATATGTGTAATTTAATACATGATGGTAATCTTTACTAACGGTTATTTTTGACTTCTGCTATTTCTTATAAGTGAGTCTTCTTATAGACGGCATTAAAAGAGGTTCTTTATATGACTGAGTTGACCTTTTAATTGACTAACAAAATTTACAACTTTCTGCGAGTTGTTGTAAACACTGATATATTTCGAGAGGCTTTACCAATAAGATTCTTTGAATCGGAATCTATGCCGTCAGAAAGTAACACGTTTTGTTGAAAATACTCATTTAAAACCGTAAAGGATTGTCTTAAAATACAAAATTAAACGATTGAGAAGATTTTATTGTTAATATAGAAGCTTATACGGTAATCCATGACATTATTGAAGTAATAACTGAACTGTTGAACACAGAAAAATTGGTAATGAGGGAAAAAAGGTGATGAAGTTTTTCTTAACCCAGAATATCAAATAACTTTGCCATAATTTTTGGCAAGAATTAAGCAAATGGTAAAGTTTTTCTTAACCGAGAATACGAAATAATTCTGCCATAATGTTGGGTAAGAATTAAGCAAATGGTGAAGTTTTTCTTAACCCAGAATATGAAATAATTCTGTCATAATTTCTAGTAAGAATTAAGCAAATGGAATATGTTTCCTGAAAAGAGAAGATTGCATTATGATTTCAAGAGGCGTTACGAATCAAAGACTGCAAAATAAATCTGTTAGACAAAAGACAACGACAAAATCTTAATGATGGCCATTTAATAAAAATAAAGGCATTCACTTTAAAAAACTACTTATTTTCGGTCTTATCCTCATACCGGACATCCCCTCCCTATAAAGTAGAAAATGGATTAGGTTCACTGATGTCCGTTATAGAGGAGTTTCACTTTACGTTATAAATATGAAAATAGTTGTTCTTAACTATATTATAAACGTAGTTCTGGAAATTGCGCATAACTGTGTAGTGCCCTTTGGATTCCCAAATATGTTTTACATTATTTTCTTTAAAATTCTCAAATGGAATATAATGATTATTCTTTAAATACGATATGTATTGACACAAAAACTAAATACTTTTTAACGAATCCCTGTTTTAGTAATGAATTGGTGCAGATTTTATATTATTCAAACTGCAGGGGTGAATAAGCCGCAAAACAGTATTTTAGAACCCCTTCTTTGTTTTAGCACAAATTCAAATATTTCAAACATTAGCTATAAATATCTAATTTTTTGCTATGGTACCTTGAACTAAGTAGATTGTTTGCAAAACACTGTTTACTTAAGTGTATTGTATTTGGATTGTTTACAACTCGAATGTAGTTCAAGTTAGTCTACAAGGCGTAAATAGTAAATACAAACTACTGAATGTTTTTAGATTTCATAAATGCTGGTAGAACTTAGCATTTGTGTGATATTCTCAAAATTCTCAAATATAAACGATACACCTAACTGAATCTTCTTCTTAGAGTGCTTTATCTCTTACGAGACGTAGCGATCTTCTCCCCTATGCCTGTGTTGCGCGTTTAGAGTACCACAGACATAGAGGACCTACAGCTTAATGAGGGCTGCGAACCACGGGAAGTGTAAACACTTCTACCCCAGAGAAGATTTACTAGGCAGAATACCTCGCTGGTTTGCCATTGCCTTGCGAGGGAGAACAGTCGTTAAATATCCCTTGTTCCGGTACTGAGAATTGAACCTAGGACTTTCAGCGTAGAAGTCTAACGCGCTAACCTCTACCCCACGGCCGCCTCTGAATAGGTATTGCTTAATATTGACTAATTCTTTTCATTGTTATACTTTTACTATTATAATATAAAGGTTTCCCATTATAGAAATAGAGTTAAACGTTTTGCTTAGACTTCCACTTTTAACAATTTCCGGAGTCGTCTTAACAAAAGCTCTGTTGCACAGCTAGTGTTTCTCAAATTAACAAACGCAAAGAATAAGATGGCAAGTAAGATTGTACGTAGCGTTTCGGGTTGCCAACAATTTTTAACAATTTTTTTCTATAATCTTTGAATGCTGCTTTAAAATTTCATCGAAGTAGCGTCGGCCATTTTGAAGATGAACACATATGTATATTACACAAAAAAATAAAATACATAATAAAATAGTTTGTATATTATGGTGTTCAAAATAATTTGTTACGGAGTAACAGGCTGTCGAACTTACAATTTTGTCAATATCTTTAACAACAACTATCATGGTTGCCGAATATGGAGGTAAGTACCTAATACAAAAAATGCTATAACTCCGCAAAGAAGTCGTTTCGAATGTATGTTCAAATAAACAACCTTGGATGCTTTGATGTTTGAATCTAGTTTAATACTTCATAGGCATTTTTCTTCAACACGATGGATACATAGTCAGAAATTAGAAATCTAAAATAGAAACTAAAACTTCTAAAATTGTCTAATAATACTTTCTCACGATATCAATAAGCAATATGGAAAAAATTTAAAGTTACATTAAAATAATAGAATTCAATCAATCATAAGCTTCGTGTTTGTTATTAAATAAGTAAATTTTTTCTATTAGTAGCTACTAGTGCCTTGAATGAATTATGTATATTTTGCGTTTACAACAACAAGCTATTTTGAAATGCCTATAAAAGCAACGAATATTTTAAATCTCTGTTTTCAAATCATTGACCTCTCGTGTGGTCAAAATGCAAATCATGATTTTAATTAAATTAATATTTCCTGGGAATAAGCTCGTAGTTCATTATAAAAATTGGTGCTTTTATTATTCATACCAGAAATTCAGGAAGAGAAGTACTAATACGTTATTCTCGTGTGACTTTTGTGCTGCTTCTTCCTCTTAACGAAAAATTCATCTAATTAGAGTTTATAAATTTGGAATAGAATTACATAAATTCATTTATATTAATCACTTCCACTTCCATTTTAAGTAGCTACCAGGTACTAAGTAATTAAGCAAACCAACCGGTCGCTAAATAGCTGTCGAGAATATTCTGTTTTATTTTCGAAACAGAAGTTCGGCTTTTGTAGTCAATATTATTTTCACTACTGCTCATTTCCATTAATTGGAGATTCAAGACATAAAAGTGATTTACATTTCAAGAAGTAATTTGGTAGTATGCTAACTAGAAAACCATTCAGTTGTATAATTTATCTATTAAATCTTTAGCAGAAAACGAGCATAATGTGTAAATGTTGTGACTTCTGCCACTTATAGCATTAAAGTCAGTGCTTAGCATTGATTTTTCAAGAATAAGTCAATAAACTTTATAGATAAGATCTTCCAAAGAACTCGCAGCTATTTGAAGTAAATGAGCAAAATAATTTCTCAGCTTGCTGTTCGATGTAACTTTCAGATAACTTTAAGAAACGGAATTTAAATTTTTGGGATTTCTAAGCATTGGAAGTATAGAATCGATAGTATGAATTAATTTCACAAATAAAATCATTATATTTGTAACTAGTACCACGACAAAAATGGTTTCCTGTTAATAGAAGTTAACATTTATTAGGATGGAAATTCTCAATGGCTACAGCTGTAAATGAAATTTGAATGTAACAATGTAGTTGTACTTAAGGTGTTGTTAATTTTAGTGCCTGAAGAATTAATAACATGAAATATGGCTACCTCAACGCGTATCGCAACTTCCGTTTCAGCATAATACCATGTTTCCTGCAGTCTGCAGATTTCCCTAGATTATGGTATCTTGGGATACCAGCACCACGTCTGGATGCATCAGGACACATTAGAGCTGTGTTGATTTACGAGCGATGTAAAATGACGTAGCGGTTGCTGCCGTAAAACACACTCAGACCGACAGACGCCGGCAGCACAAATATTGCTATATAGATATTGCAATAACCGCAGAAATGAAAACGTCCTTAGATTGCAGAATTTTATTTTCAATTTCAGATAAAGGAAGGTTTTTAATGGGTATTGCTAAAAATAATAACAACGATAAACACTAAAACCATTAAAAGTGGTAGCGAATGAAGATAATACAAATACTTAATAAACAAAACCATACACATAAATATTTACTTCTGTGAAGTGTCATAAGCAAAAAAATGTAAATCGGGAAATAGGCAAAATTACATCGTAAATATTAAAAATTATTAGAAAGAATTTTTTATGAAAGGTTCTTGTGTACATTTATGTTTCATTGATTATTTATTATAAGAGCTTCATTGGAAATTAAAGACCGGCCGGGGGTAACGTGGAAATTAAAAAAATATTATGTTTAAATTTTGGATGCATTCCTAAATTATTTCTGTAGGTACATACCATTCAAATTTAAACACTTATCATATCGTGGTGCAAGTCGTTGTATCCCTTAATCATAGAAGGTTGCCGCTTGTGACAAAAACCAATTTTGTACCGTCGTTTCTAGGTCGTCGTGTCGAGAAAAGTTCTGAGTTCTTAAAAATTCTTAAAATGGAGCAAGAGGTGATAGTCACTCGTCGCTAAGTCAGGACCTTAAGGAGGATGACTAATAATTTCCTAATTGAATTGCTCAACGAGCTACCGTGCGAGCCGCCGTGTGCGGTCGGGCGTCATCGAACAAAAGCACGACTTTAGAGGTCAGCCATCCTCGCCTTTTGTTGTGAATCGGTTCTCAACTTTTTAAAGTCTTATGATATATGCCGGCATTGAAGAATAAGTTAATTAAGTTTATGAGGGTTTAGTAGTAGTTTAGTCATTAAGTAAAGTCATGTTTTAATTTTAACATATATAGGATAAATTGTCTTACCACGTTCCAGGAAATCAACTAACAATACACCTTTCCTGTCCTAAAAAAGCAGTAGCCATAAGCTTCCGATTCTCGAACATTTGCTTGAACTTTTTGGGTTTGGGGGAATTCGCATGCTTTCACTGCATCAATAGTTGCTTAGTTTCAACATTTGTCTACGAAATCGAAGTCTCGTCGCCAGTCACAATGCGATTTAAGTACTCATCGCCTTCAGTTTTGTAGTGGCGCAAGAAGGTCAGTGCAGAGGCTATTTGCTGGGTTTTGTACACATCCGTCCACATCTTTGGCACCCACGTGCAAAGTTTGAGATGGTTTGTTCGTGACAATTTTATATAGTACCTTAGGTGAAATTTGAGGAAAATTTGTGTCCATTTTCGAAATCGTAAAACGCGAATTTTTACGAATTTATTTGTTCACTTTTTCCGCGATATAGTCGTGGACAACAGATGGCCTATCACGTTGTTTCTCATCATACACGTTTGTTCGTCCGTCTCTGAAATTCCTACACCAGTCTCTGAACTTTTCTTTACTTTTCATGCCTGGACCATAAATCTCGCATATTTGACGGTAAATTTCCGCAGCATATTCGTTTTCTTTGCATGGACTACAGCGCGCACGTCACGCTTCGCGTGATTTTCGATTGTAACATTATTTGTGCGCTTTCTTATACAACTAATTACAATAACAGAATCACGGTAAAGTGGCCGCTAGCTGATCCACTACAAAAACACCCCCACAGTATAACAAATTGACTTCTCTCCTCATTCGGCGGCAATATTTAAATGGTTCTTAGCCCCGTATAAACTGTATAGTCTAGATTTAGGTGTACATATTTTGGAATATAGCGAAATCGATTTGTTTTATAATACCACACAATTAAAATTGCAGACGTCCTGTACTAAAAGATGTAAGAAATAGAATAGTTGTTCTAATAACATAAATAATAGCGTAAAGTACAATATAACCACATTTATACAATATCCATTCTTAGCAAGTCCCTATTAAAGAATCATAAATAAAGTTACATGAAAATGTCATCCCATTTTAATTTAATTAATTCAAAAAGCTATAATTCCGATTATCAAATTCCAATGCAACGTCTATACTTATAATCAAAAATATTTATAAGAATTTGAATTTGAACTCGCCTTTAGTTGATACAATTGCATAAGCAACAAAACGGTATGAATTTATCAATCATTTAACGGTTTTTTATTCCTATAAAATCTTCCATTCGCATTTAAATTTGTGAAAACTGTACTCCATTGCAGTCACTTTTATTATTTTTCAAACATACAAAACTTCCACGACCACGTTGAAAATTCAATTATACAAATTCTGAAGCCTAATGTATTATTTGCTGACTACATAAATATGTTTGTTTCAAACTGAATGCGCCATCGCTTATATTGTGAAAAATAATCATATAACTACTATTTTAATTGTTTTTTAAATACTATACATATACATATTTGCATGTACTTTTATGATCTATTCAATATAGGCAGCCCAAATATATTACGGTACTTCTATAACACAGTATCGTTACAACACAAATGATAAATTGCGGCAATCGTCAGACAACGGGTACTTAAATCACTCAGTTAGAGCATTCCCGTAAGCCTCACATAACATGGTATTATAGTTTTTTTTGTGTAGGAAGAACTATGATATTAAGTTGGATTTAATTGTTTGACATTTTTATGCTTTCTAGCGAATTCTTACTATTGAGTTGTTAATTATTCAAGGGCTACTAAAACGACTCAAAATAAATTAAAATTTTCGTTTTCTATAGTCACTGTAACTATTTTAATAGACGACCTTTCCATTTGCGTTTTTTTAAATAGTAGACAACACATTCAAGGCTTACAAGATTATTGAATAAATCATAGGAACTGATAATAAAAATTTATCAATCGTAAAGCAAAAATACGGTCAAATTGGTCTTAATGTAAAGAAATGTTTTTGCAGTTTTCTAAACTACTGTTCATTAAGAACATATTGCACGCAAACTCATTGTCAAGATTTATCTAATTTTTGTACAATCGGAATACCAATTTATTTTGTCGTATACTATACGTTCTGTTTTTTAATATTTGTCTGCAGTTCGCTTTCCAGGGTTCAGGTAGACGTTCGTAAGTCCTGGAACGGACAACAGAACGAATACAATGTTTTGTTGATGTAAAAAGTTATATTGCCAGGTAGATATAGGATCCCGTTAAGCATAAAATATTAGCAAATCCCTGTATATTATTTTGTATTATTGTTGCGGTTCAGTTACAATGTTTATGAAATATTAACGAGTTTCAGATGGATATAAAAATAAAATGGTATAGTCTGTTACTTTTAGGAACGTTATATCCTTTTCGTATTGGTTCTTATTCCCGTATAGCATGCTTTCGCAATGTATCAGATTTTATAGAAACGTCATTACTGCCTTATACAATTACCAGTACATAGCTTTACCATAACATTATATAATTATTGAACGTTGTTAATACTAAACCATTAAGAAGTGTATGTTAGATCTATATAATAAGACTTTCCTTGGACAATCCGATACCTCATATCCCCTCTTTCCAAAATAGTTTCTAAACAAATTCATTCAATTATTGTCACTTCAAGTTAATCAAAAACAATGTGTACTGTATATTATATGATACTTTAATAATTACACAGAAATCGATTAGCTTTCTGCTGTGTTTATTCTATTATGCGATTTTCTAGTACTACATGATATCAAATTGCAATACACATCATTTTTTCATGAGTAACCGTATTAATGAAAGTCATTCATAATATTCAGTAAGGAATTATTAATCACAACATAATAAAATGAAACTTTATATAAACCGTCTAGAGACAAATTATAATTAAATATAAACCGTATCAGGGAACACAACAAATT
>JABXWE010056418.1:0-18713 GCA_014611495.1 Limonius californicus | reverse complement strand
TTCCAATTTGCAATGCCTCTCGATCTATCGCATCTTCAGCAGTTAGTTCTCGTGTCTTCATTGCTGCTAAGATTGTTTCGTTTTCGCGTTGGTGTCCATCTGAAAACTCGTGACGGCCATCTGCTTTCTTCCATCCGCATCAGGTGTCCGAACCATTGCAGGCTTCTTAGTTCGATTCTGTTTACTACAGTTTCTTGTGCCTTCATTTTATTTCTTGTTTCTTCGTTAGTAATATATTCCCTTCTGGATATTCCCGCACTTCTTCGTAAGTAATCCGTTTCGACTGTGTTAAATTTTTCCCTGTGTTCGGCATTTATTGTCCATATTTCCGATCCATAACACAGTATCGATTCTACCAACGCTTTTCCGATATGTTTTTTCGCTTTATTGTTTAAATGTTTGTCCCACCTGACTGAGTTTAAACATCCTATTATACGTTTACTTTGTTCTATTCTCCTTTTAATTTCGGGCGATCCAAATCCATCTGTATTATAGTTACACCTGGATTTTTACACTTTTTTTTTATTTTCTGCTGTAAGGCCCCATTCGTCGTAGGTTCGGTATAACCTTTCCAGCATAAATTCCAGGTCGTATGCATCTTCGGCCATTCCAATTTGATCGTCAGCGAAATTGAGAGTATTGAGATACTCTCTTACAAATGGAAAAACATTTTCATAAAACTGGTACGCGGAATATAGTGTGATACATTTACTGTAGGTTTCCAGGAGTAATGTTTTTGATTCATGTAGTAACTACAGTTAGGCAGGACTAAGATTTAATATTCTTTATTTTTTTTCAAGGGCTTGGTATATCTATTGCACTCTCCACAGTTGGAAAGTAGCTAACTAGCAACTTTTTTAGTAGCGAGCTATTTGTAACGAGGATTGCTCGTAGCGAGCTACAAAAAAAAACAATAATTGTAGCGAAAATCAAAAGCTACTTTTGCTACGTAAATCCTACTAAACTTGGAAAACATGTTTTTCTCCAAAATGTTTAACAGATAAACATTATACTTTGCAGAAACATCATCATCAACATTTTACTGTAAGCCCTTAATAAAGTTACAAAGTAAAACAGTTAAGAGAGTATTAGGCTTAGAAAGTTCCTAGAAGTAGCGACCGCGATCAAGAAAGGTAAAGAAAAGCCCAGAGACTGTAGTAATAAAACTAAATTTTGTACATCCTGTACATCATGTATTGGTGTCTTCAGAAAATCACTTTGAAAGTAAGAGAGTAAGTCGACCTACATTTAGTTGCCTAAAGACGTGTGCGAAAATTGGGAAAAAGTAGCTGAAATAACAACTTTAATAGGGGAAACGTAGTGTAGTTAGCTACATAAAAAAGTAATTTGTATTGCTACAACTACAAAGTACTAAATAGGTTTTCTATCTTATGTATGTATATGTTTATTTCGGGAGTAGTCAATCAAATACATTTCAATTTACCATTTAGACTGTTTCTGAAAACAATCGCCCTTCATGTGTAATTTGACCTGTTTCGCTGTAATATGTCCATCTGTAAAAAACCTCATCCACGAAGGAATTCAATGCAACTTTCACTTCAGATTCCTTATTAATCTATTTATAATAACCGCAACGAGTTGTATCTGTATCGAGTCGCGTTTAAAAACTGTCTCTTGCTTAATTCCTGCCTGAACGTGGTACAAGCAGTCGGAAATGGCTTACAATGCCTAGCCATAAGCATAAATTTAAATCTTTCGCAATTGCTGCTTGCTATTCAATTGATAGAGTCAGGTGTTACTACAACAAGCGTAGAAGATACTTATTCATTGAGACTGCAGGTAGTGCTAAATCACATTTTTGTGTATGACTTAACGGTTTCTCTCGACTCTTACTGAGATGTCAGAAATAAATTATAAGCCGCGTAGTCCGTAGTCTGAAATTTCCCGTATTCTGTATCCTAAATTGTAAATGCAGGTGATGTTATTGTAAATTGCTTCCCGTACGATGTAGTTCCTTAGGGCTCTTTTCCAAGGGTCCATAATTATTTAGTAGTTAACAGAACATTATTGCCAGTGATATACAGGGTGTTACGAAAAAGTTACTCACATATAATACTCATCAAGCTAAACAAGAAAGTCTTAAACCAACTTTTTCAGAGATGATTTTGTATTTTAATCAATGAATTTAAATAGTAAGTTTTTCATACGCCATGAAGAACAAAATTTAATTTATTAGTATTTGTTTTCTTGTCACAATGTATTGTACCATAGCTAGCCTTTTCTGTTTCTAATCATGCTTGAAGAATGGTATTTTTGAAAATATCAGCATCGAATTTTGTTAAATGCTGATGTGAGTATTTTGGAATACCGTCTGATAGGGACAGTATTTTTATTAAATCGTTTGACTGGTGAATTGTATCTAGCCTTCTTGAATAACACTTTACCTTACTTACCTTACTTGGAAGAACTGCACCTGAATAATAGGGTTCATTTGTGGTTTATGTACGATGGGGCTCCTCCACATTTGTCAATTAATGTCGGAGAATACATATAACCCATATCGTCAAATAGATAGGACAATGGGGCTAATTGCATGGCCATCTAGATCTCCTGATTTTAAGTCACTAGACTTTTGTATTTGGGCAAATGTTATATATATATATATATATATCGGTTAGTGCCATTACTGTTTGTTTTTTCACAATGATGCAATTTATTGATTAAAATATATTACCTCTATCTCTGAAATAGTTGGTTGATTAAGATTTTTGAGTAAATTATCCGACCTTTTTTAAGCACCTTGTATAATCACAGCAAAATGAATACTTTATCTTCGTCCCATTTCAGAAACTTAACAAAATATTAAAATGTGTACTAACTTTTCAATTGTAAAGATGTCGTGTAAGTATTTCGTATTGCACAAGAGTTCCAGATGGATTCTAAAATGTAAAATTTAAGTGAAAGAAATGTTTTGTGTGAGATATGCAAGAAAAGGACGCAAGATACAAGTTTTTGTTGGCATAATTGTTTTGGGAAACGTTATATAATTATATGTGAAACCAACTCACGCTACAAAAAGTATAACCTCGGGCCAAATTTGTCATATTTGGTTCTACTTGAAAGTGAAATCTTGTATGACCTAGATATAATAGTCTGAGTGCCACATAATATACGGGGTTAACCGAAACAGGAATTTTCGTTTAAAAAAACAACAAAACGATTGAATTAGGTATCATTAACCTGTTATTGTGAAAAATACCGTATGGTATTTTTAAAATTTGCCCTTTTATTATTATTTACTTTCTTGACAATCTCACTAATAATATTCTGTTGTTGCATTCAATTGAGGGAGACTCGTAGAAAAATTTTACAGTTATCGTACACAATCTATTATTAGTATATGGGATTGGAAGCCGGTTTGGTGTTTAGATCCATATACCATCGGCATGTCGGAAACTACAAGAAATAAAAAAATATGATAAGGTCATTCTCTCTGATTCATGTTTCACTTTGCATAATGGCAAAGTCATATACCGTTGGTGATTGTAATTCTAGGTCACGCTTTTGATTTCAACACCGTACATCGGAACGTCTGCCTTAAAATTAATCCGGAACCGTGAAATTAATACAATATGGAAATAACCTGTAAATATTTAAAAAATTAGTGCAACCTAAATAAACAATGCTGCCATATATCTGCATATATTAAGAATTCCAAACAACATTTAAGAAGCTGTAATAATACACCCAGAAAGCAATGTCTAACCAATGAACAGTGTTGCCAGCTTGTAAAATACCCTATCAGCAAGCTTCCTTGACAATTTGGTAAAAATTCGATATGTTTTAAAGTTAATGATAATAAAAATACACAGACAATATGTAAGTACGCCTATATCTAAAATTGTAAAACCTAACATAAAAAGAAACAAAAACAACTTTAATGCTGTTTGATGTCGACACAAAGGAATAATTGTTCCATTTATAATATTTTTTTGAATATTGACGTAGTTATTGATGTTATGTAGGAAGCCTATAATTGGTTCAGTATTTAATCCATTTAATTGTTGTTAATTTTCATAAGATTAAACAGCAGAACAATTCTATGGATGCTCACATTTTAAGTTCATGTTCCTTTTTCAAAGTATATCTACGTTATTGCCGAATGAGTGAAATTTTTTAATTTCACATGAAATACTCTTCATTATTAAGTGGTTGTATTTCGTAATGGTTACTAAATATGGAAACAGAATCCTCAGTAGTCAAAATAACAATCCAATTTTTAACAACAATATAATTAGAATATTTAACAAATTTGTTTGGAATGTTCTTTAGTGGATTTGATACTAAGTTCCAGAAAGCTTCTGCTTAAAAACACTTTAGTTCTGGTTTAACAAGGTGCACTTGATTGTTTATTGTAGCAGTTTTATGAACCTGAACTGAAATTGCTCTCCATATGTATTGAGAATTCGATATAGTACTACTATTTTGTAGAATTGGTTGGATATTTTGCGTGTTTTGACAGTTTATGATTACTCGGCATAACCAAATAGAAGTTGGTAGATCTAATGAAACATTGTTAGAACTGGCAACAGTGTCATTGTCTAGAACCATAACTTAAAATAGTTCCAGACATTTACGTTTGCAAAACAAACCTATTAACGAATGTACTTTTTAAAAAACCATTTAATAAGTTTAATTATATGTTAGATGTAGCCTTATTTTGTTTTTTGGGCAGGTAAATATATAATTGCTCAATTAGAGGTTATTTAAGGCTAATATGGTACCTTTTTGAACAGGTATAACTTCCATATTTTGTTGTGTTGCAAGTTTGCGTAAATAATATAGAAGACATATTCAAATAAATATTGTGCTGCGGAGGGTTTCTAAATATACCAGGTGATCCAAAAAACGTATGTGTTATAATCATTATAAGCATTATCAAATTTAAGGAAGGGAATTAAGCTGCTTTTTTGTAAAATTCATTTGTTTATAATTTCGATCCAAATACGTTAAAATTGGTTATGTAGTTTCAAAATTATATGCTTTAGATTACAAATTTGCTTAGAGTTTTTACGATGTGGCAGTGGCAATGCGAAAAAGTAAAAACAGTAATAAATGGAAATTGTATCAAAGTTACATTAGTGGATATTTTAATTGCGAAAAAATAGTGTTAACAATTTAAATGATGTAGGGTTGCAGGTGTGCCACATTTAAATCATGTTCTAATAAACATAACCTTTTGTTATTTTCCATACCGTCTCAGAGATGACCTTATCCGAGGTCATCTGACGCTTGTGATGCAACTAGTATGCGGTAGTTCTTTTGTTGTTGCGCTCCAGTTCTTCAGCATAATAATATGTAGACTATGTAAATGTGGCCACGGTTAAGAAAATTGAAGAGTGTGACCGCGAAACTGTGTAATTACCACTTAATCAGGAGAAGCCCAGATATGCAATAAGGAAATTTTACATAATTTGGTGGTATTAAAAACCAGCCCGGGGAATGTGGAACTCGTATACAGACCTAATCCTATTACAGCCTTCCCAACTTCTAATTATCTTGGGTAGTTCATTTTTGCTACGTGGAAGGAGAATATCTTCTCTATTCTATCTAGAATACATTTTGAGAATCTGACTTACAGGAGTATGTCAAAAAAACAAATATAGTATCTGGGGTTTGCTAAAATTATCATTGTGCATTACAAAGTAGTTTAAGTAAAAGAACAAACTAGTTTAGCCAACATAATTGTCCTCTTGTGGTTTCCTAGACAAATTTATAATAAACTCAAAGAACTTAAAGTATATACTGCAAAACGATGCAACGTAACAAAAGGAACATAAAAACAATTATTAAAGCGTGTTATTTAACTAAAAATTATTTGTAGCCCAGAATTCTTCCACCCTTTTATAACCCCATTCAAGTGGTTGCTTTGGTAGGGGGTGTGCTAGTTGGGTTGCCTATGTAGAATTGCGTCAATAATTTACAAACGTTGATTCGATGAATAATAGGGTAGGCTATAAATGATAGCCCTTGACAAATTTTGATTACAACCTAAATTAAAATAATTTTACAACTTGTTTTATTACTACGCTCATACAGAGCGAGTAAAAAGTATGGAGACATCGAATTTCTGCTGCTAATATTGATTTAAAAATTAGTTTTTGGTAAAGTCCCAAGCTACCAGGTGATCTATAAAAGTAATTTCTCTTTAACTGTATTTGAGTTTGTTTTGTATGAATTTATGATTGCTGCTCAGACATTGCATATAGTATTTTCTTTAGAATATTACGGGGATGCATAAGAACTGTTTCCGGGAAAATGGCTTTGTATAAAATTAATTAAATCCGCCACAGAATCAGCCTAGGAAGGTGGCTCAGCGGTAGAGCATTTACCTTTCATTCGGGAGGTCTAGGGTTCGAACCCCCGGGCCATCTGTCCTAACACACTTGTTTCGTGGTTTTCCTGGGTCATTTAGGTAAATGCTGGTACAGTATCGTCCACGAATATCCATTATCCATATTTCCTGGTCTTTCACATCCTTACATTTCCGTTACTGGATGAAGGGGGGCTGAGGGTGCCGATGTGGGACCCGACTGATCCCTATAGCGGCCCGCCCCCGTGTGAGGAATGCGCCTACGTTGACTTTCCTTTCGTTCCATGGAATCAACCTCCGCATGATATAGAGGCGGAATCACTTGGGTTGTATTTGTTAAATTGCATTTGGTTTTGTAACGACAGGCTCTTTATTACTATATTTGTGTAATTTATTTATTTTCTGTGCGAATGCTCGTGTTGCGAGTTTTAAAGTAGCACAGGCATAGAGGACCTAAGTGGGCTTCGAACCATGGAAAGTACATTTCTACTCCAAAGAGGATTTACTAGACAGAATACCTCGCTGGTTTGTCATTGCCTTGCGAGGGAGACGGCCGTTAAAAATCCGATGTTCCGGTACTGAGAATTGAACTCCAGACCTTCAGCGCTGACCTCTAGCCCACGACCGCCTCTATTTATTTATTAGCCTATTATTGCAACGTACAATTACTAACTTATCACCTGTAGTATACAGTTTACAACTGTACCCAGTAGTTAATTATACAAGCATGTAATTCTGTACACTTAAATATAATAATAAATACCTACCTTATAATAGAAGTTATAGTTGTTATTGTTACACATTATCATCTGCAGTTCAATTCGATTATAACGAGACATTTGGGACAGCACATATTTGCTCGTTATATCCCGGAAGCAAGTACTGTATAAGTATTTACAGTACGTAAATTTGGATATCATGTTTATTTATATGTTAAAAATAATAATTATCACAATTTCAACGGTTTTTATTATAGTTTAATACGTATTTCGACATTTAACATATCATTTTCAAAAGCAATTAATAATGTTTAGCTCTGATACTGTAAAATATATTTTAATTCCTGGTTTCGTTGATATATCGGAGAAAATTGCTAATATTAATATCAAAACAAGTATATATAAAGTAATTTATAAAACAACAAAAAACTCTTTCGAAATCTTATTCAAGGAAGAAGATAGAACTAACGATTTGTTAAAATCAAATTAAGCTGTTCACAGTGTAATTCTGTATATAGGTCAGACAATTAGAAATTTTGATACCAGATACAAAGAACACATACGCTCATACAAGTACAAACACAATCATGCATTGACATTAAATAATATAATAACATTTTTACACTTCTGTGATGTTAAACGTAAATTGGATATAATCGAGGCCTTTCAAATGCACAAACAGACCTTTAATGAGCAAATTGAGCTCATAAATTCCTTGCTATTGGATGTTTTGGAATAGAAGACTAGAGCCAAGTACGAAATCAAGATCCGGTATGCTATTGCGCTAGTTACAAATGTTTGCAATACTAAGTGCTTTTGAAATTGAAATGTAAAAAATATACGTATAAAGCTCTAATAATTGTGATTATTTTTATTTTTAAAATAATTATATGAATTTCAAAGAAACAAGGTAAGAAGCAATTAACAAGTTATGTTTATTTTCAACAAAAATAGCTTTCTTACTGATCTTAACTGAGTTGGACTATTTTGCATTTTTACTAACATTTCACCGGGAGTTTGTTTAATTTTCAAAAAAACTATAGGCATCATTTGCTACACAATTCTTATGCAACCATAACTATCTTAAAGGGAAACATGGTTGCAAACAAATCACGAATAGCTATTTAAAAATATAGATTAGCACCTTTGAAAATATTTGAAACACTGTTATGTAAACCGAATATTGATTGTAGCAAATTAGGGTTGTATATTTTTTATTCCCTCTGTATATGAAGGCATGTCAATTGTTATGAAATGTATTTAAAAGCATACAGTAATTCGGTGTGCAGTCAAGTTTTTCCAGACACTACACGTATTGTAACCCATCTTGTTGAAAGTTTGAATAGCTGTACGTTTTTAATGTAAGCTGCAATATTCTAAGACGAACAGTAATGAGCCAAAAAAATTACTACCAATGAAGTTATAAAGAGAGTATAATTGCCCTTGTGCGAATATGGGGCTGTTTACTTGCACAGAGGAAAAGCAAGCCTTGCTTCTCACCCACTGTTGCATTGGAATTTGTCGATATTTCCTTACTTTACACAGAAAGTTGTTTGTCTTGTTAACAGTAGATTATGTTTTCTGGTATTTAATCACCTCCACCTTGTTTATGGCATTTTAATTTGTAGGTATGCGGGTGTTTCGTTAACCACATGCTTTTAGATTTTGTTTGGCTAATTTGCATTGCATTGGAGACTGCAAAAACGAGCAGCCCAATGCATGGTCTACTTCTTAGGTAATCTTTCTATATAGAAGAAATTATTGAAAAAGTGGCGACTCGCTATAAGGAGCCAAACAAACCAGCTTCAATTATTTATTATTTCTTTATTCTAAAAAATATTTATTTGTACTCATTTTAGATGTTCCTATTTGCCATTTTAACGCTTAAACAAACCATATTAATTTTTATTTCATAAATGTACACCGTACGATAAAATAAATGAGCCAGCTTCACGATGGCGGCACAGCTTTTTTATAGAATATACACTGCCGCATAATGATTGTGAGTGAAGTAAAATTGCCAGGCTTTAACTGGTTCTCTTGCCGCTTTCAGTATAAATCGCGCAGGTAACCGTTACCGATCGAAAAAAGTTGCATAATGAATAAAATAAGCAATTTTCTAAATAAGCCTTTTGATACAAATTTGCTTCAGAAAAAGCTTGTAATAAAGCAGTTGTTTGAACCATCGTTGAATCATTTTTTGAAAGAAGTAGTTTAAAATCTAGACTATGGGTACTTGAGAATGAATGAGAAGCATTGCGGGATGTTTCTATGGTCTTTTTCTTTTATCATTATGGCAGAAGTTAATTTGAAACACACCGGCGGCTGGTTTGTTCTTTTGAACTATAAACTCTTAAATGATTGTCAAATCATTAAAATTCGAAAGTGTTATGACCTTGAACTTGAATAAACCAACAAAAAGTTGAGACAGTAGGAGGAATACGGAATTAATGTATACATTTTTACCCTTAACAATAAACAAAAATATACAATAATATTTAATAGTGCTGGTCTAGTGTGTTTGTTATTCTTTTAATCTATTTTTCATCTTTTCCTAGAATGCATCGGTCAGTTTCGTTAATTTTCTCCATTACTTCTAATGGTTCTGGTTTGTATTCGAAGGTTATAGATTGCACTCATGTGTTACTTAAATTTAATTTAAGTTCATGTTTTGGTGTACCTCAACATATTTGTCTGAATACAATTTCCAGTCAGTAATTACTTCCTTACTTGAAAGTTACTAATCGTTGGTATGCTTAAACTAAATAAGTTGTAATGTATTGAAAGTGATACAAGTTTTTTTACCAACAGACTAATAAAAATTGCATAGTACACTAACATGCAAATTACATAGTCCAGAATAAGTTATATCTTTCGGTTAACATTTAAAAAAGCATAGCTTATTTTTCTTTAAAGTTTTTATTTGTCCTTTACACAATAGAGAACCTATAATTATATCGGTATTAAATTTTCTTTTTCACCTTCACGTTCCGCTGTACCGATACGCGTACGCATTATATTGTTTCCTTTCAAACCGAAAAGAAGTTTGACCTTTTCCAACAATACTGCCTCTTGTAATTTTCCCTCCCACCTTCGGCAACATTTCTACTTCCATTACTGCGTATGCAAATAAATTTTGAAACGTTTACATTCTTCCAATTGGATATTTGCAAAACCCGCTCTGAATAAAATATTATAGCGCCCACAACTACGTCAGAAATGGAGAGTCTGGTCGCAATTTTTCTAAACTGGATGTCCTTGTCGGCTAATGACTAAAATGACCGGGGCAAATAAGTGTTCAGTGCCAAAGTCAATACTATTTCCAAGCTTTAGTAGATTCGCTCGTAGAGTTTTTCTGTTCATCTTCACTTGTGCAAATTGTTGATAAGGATAAATATTCTGCGTTGTTTCGAACGGCCACCGGTAATAAAAATACGCCCATACTACTGATATTCGTTATTCAGTTAAATGATCTTTATTTTATTTTTGATAAAAAAGTTAAAGCCAGCGATATAAATATTTAGCAATTCTCACAAATTACCCAATTCAATATTGACGTACTGGAAAAACCATACGGGGAAAATATAAAATTTGAACAAACAATATAAAACTTTATTCTTGGAAAGAGTTTATCGAATCTATAAATAAAAATGTACAAAATTAGTTTCTACTAACCATTAAGCAAAATGGTAACATACAGGGGGCGTACAAAAAGATTTAATTCTTTAAGACGGTAGTGTTTCTCCATTTCATTTATACGCTATCTGGGTAAACAAACAACAGGTGCGATCAGAACTTATTATTTGCGACAGGCAGGTGGCACGCAACAAATAAAAAACAAGGACTTCCTGATCTGTCAATAAATATTGGTTAGTTGCACTACTCCCTCCCGCACATCCCCCGCCACAGTTCAGCAAGCTCATCAACCGGCTAGCTGATGTGGCAGCAGCCAATCGTAATTGTATATTTATTGCTATATCCATACTGCACATTTTCTGATGCACCAATCCTCAAGAAGAGCTCTGCAATTTGTCTATATCCAGCCAAATACTTTATTATTAGCAGGAGTCGCGGTGGATATCTCCCTCATCCTTAAACCTTCTTGGACAATCTCCAGCGCAGACGTCAATTGATGCCGTCCTAGCATTAATGTAACATTCATAATAATATTAATTCAACCTTAATACCCCAGAATAATATAAGTATACCACCAATTATATCTATAAATAGAATGTAGGAGAATCAGAAGTTATGAGATACGAGATCACCTCTGCCAGTTGACTACCTCCCGAATGAAAACTAGCTGAAGAATGATTAAATCGGTTCAAGAAATTGAAACGTTGAGAACTTTGAGAATCCCCTTTCCATCATGATATTTAGAACATCTAAACACGTTATTCGACAACTAAGCTGTTCAGTTCACTGGATATCGATTGCTGACTTGTAAGTAGTTGCTTACAACTTACCCCTAGAGGTATTCCTCAGCCAAGTTACCTTTGTTATTCCAAGTTCCTACTGAAGATGGCAACTTAGTTGCCGAAATACGTATTTAGGTGTTCTAAATATCGTGGTGGTAAGGGGTTCTCCAAAGTTTTAAATAATAATGGGACACAGAGACGTAAAATACATATAATATCAAGTACATATAATATTTAATGAGACATATGCCATATTGTAGGCCTAGTAAAAGGATGAGAATTTTATCCCTAATTAACTATATACTATCAGTAAAACGTCTCCGGACGCCCTGTGCTCCCTAAAGGAATTACAGAAACGAAGAAGAAAAAGATATCTTATGATCTCTAGCGTAATACATATCCACATGCGACATCACTGCTGCAACACCTGCGTTTTCTATTGCAGCCGAATTTGATATGATAAGAAAATTAAATGGAACACTAATATCGCATCCCGTCCTAGCATAAGGGATAAACGTATAGCAAACAGTTAGTAGATTAGCAAACGGTATTAGTAAGGTTATTACACCAAAATACCCAAAGCTGACAACAATTCTTAGATAGTCTGCCCTTGCAGGCATTTACCACCCTACTGTGCTTCATTTACTCTCAGCAATCCAGAAATCCTTAACTCTCGTCTAAGACCTTTTGTTACTACTAGATGCTGTTATGAATCGAAGGAAGGCACATATATTATGTTTGGAAATATTTTTTGAGCTTACATATAATTTATTCGTAGTAGGTAAAAACTCCAAATGGAGGGAACTCGGGGAGGCCTACATCCAAAGATGGATTGAAAAAGGCTGAAAGAAGCAGAAGAAGAAGAAGGTAAAAACTACGACCTAACAATACTTTTCGACAATTTTTCATAATCACTTCTGTTGGATGTTTAGTTATTCAATTATTTAACTTGTATTTTAGAGTCTCAATGCGTAGCAACTTACTTTGAAAGGTATTTTTAAATAAACTTGAAATACGACGTGTTTTTCTTGTTATTACAATTTATTATCTCGCAGTTTCTATTCTAAACTTTAGGTTATTTACAAATGCAACTATGAGTTGCTTCTGTTGCAATATTAAACATGCTTAATGCTAATTTATATGTCGTAATTTTACATCCCGAGTGAATAAATTAATACTCAATGTTTTCTTTCCTTTTACCAACTGCCCTTCAGTTGACAAATTTCATGTTTATTCTGTAAATATTGTTTTTGCACATATTAAAACATGTTTGTAGCTGATTTATTGTACATTGAAAAGATACGTGCGAGGATGCGTGCAAGTATAACTGTTAGTTTCTAGAAAGGATAGTGAAATTTATTGTCGAATTTTGTAACTGAATTGTACAGTTTTGTACAAATTAAATAAGAATTGAAAAGTAGATTTTACAGACTACTCACTATATGAAAAAGATTTTTAGGTTTTTTTATAATTCCATAATTTAATGGATACTCATAAATAAAATTTGCTTTTTTAGTTTTCGTATAAATCATTTTGGGGAGAAAGATGACGCACATACTCCAAAGCCAATTACAATTCAGCTTGGTGTATAAAAGCGGAAATATAACCTCAAAGGTTTTCTATTCCGCACCACCAAACTTCTTCCAGTTCTTCTCACTGTGGTCTATTTATTGTACCGTAAATTCCAGACATTCTGAACAGAGTATACAGAACTGAATATCGGCTCTACTTGTCCATCCAGCTCAGGTGTGACATTCATTGCATAAACCTAATTCAAATGTAGTGGTGGGTTCCTTTTTTTAACGTTATGCATATCGGTGGCTTTTCTTATTCTGTCTTGTGTGTAATTTAATGCATACAAGACAAAGTATGAAAATGAGACAGTTGAAAGCCGAGTAATATCTAACATATGCACGAAACATGTATAAGTTTCGACCTGTATCTCTGATATGATTTTAAATTATCACTCGATTCTTGCTGTTTTCCATAGTTGAAATTATTTGTACGTTGTAACAGAAGGCAAATTTTGGTGTTATTAAAAAGTTTTGAGTATGAATAGCTCAAAATGATTTGCAACAATTTAAAAAACTTGACGATATATTCGGGACGCACATCGAATCTGACTACTAACATTTGTTCCTGTCCGTTTTTTAGCGTTCTCTGATCTTCTTACTTTGTTTTCTGTATATTGATCAATATGTAGAACAAAGTGGGAAGAGTGGAAAGTTGAAATACCGAACCCCATTGAAGGCTACATATGTCATTTTGCCTTCCATAATTATATGTTTAAACCAATCAGGAAATTGTTTAGAATTTAATAATGTTATTTAACTTAACTGTAACAAAAATCATGTCAATTTCGTATAATTTCTATAAAGAAATCGTAAAAACTGTACCTACTCGATTACACATATTTATGTTCTACTAACCTTGAGTAAATGAAGTTAAATTGTATATTTTTACGTAGGGGATTCACTCTCCAATTGCTTTATATTTTATACATGTGTGCATTATTACACCGTATTGTATGACAAGATTATGGAATTAATTTAAAAAAAAACAACGAGTTCACGACAACAAAATGCTTTTCCTTACTAGTTGGTGTTATTCTAAATTTAACTGGCAACATACTTGATTAATTGCTATTTGAAGTTATGAAATACAATCAATTTGCTAACTGTATGGTCACAGTAGGTAAACAGCATTGCCAAGCAAACGTGTATTAGGTATCTCCAGGCTATTATCCGCCAACTCGGTAGTGAACGGTTGCCTTAAGCAATTTTTTTAACTACATCAGACCCAACAGAAATTTTTAATTATTATCGCAGATTAATAAACGAGTTGTCGTTGTAGAAAGCTACTAAACCGTGCCAGATACTTTGCAAGTTGTTCACCCGGCGATTTTCACAATGAAGGGCACCTGTTTTCATTGAAACCGCCAACATTTATTAAACGTTTATAAAATTGCAGGCTTAAGGTGGCTTCAAATTACGGTTAATAAAATGTGGTAAATTTCAACACCGTCGTAATTTTACAGTTTTATTGTTTCTCAGCAAATTGCTTTTCACACCTCAAGTTTGGAGAATAAACGACCCATCGCATTTTTTGCGACAGTTTTGTTCTTTTGGATTGCGGCAATAAAAATCCCCATTGTTTGTGTTTTTGATCTTTAAATTAGAAAAAAGATTGTTGAATGGAGTAGCAGATGGCATCTAAAGACAGAATAATATTTTCTTCAAAAAATGCGTTAATGGTTTACTATATAAACCTGTCGCAATTACTACGAAATTGGCGTTAGATTAGAGATAAAAAATGTATACTTCAACAAGCATTGAGAATGTTGTGCTTTCTAGTAGAAGCAAACAAAAAATATTATCGTATCTGGTTTTGTTGAAACAATAACGTTTATTAACTTTACTTTTCAGGCTTCCGCGGTTTGCGTCTAATGGAATAATCTCTTTGGGCTTAGACCGTGCCGTCGTATGATTGATTGGTGTTGACGTTCCGCTTACCGTTGCAGGTAACATTATCAAAGCGGTGGGCGATACGTCCGCCCCAATCAATCTTTCGATGACACGGTCTAAGCCCAAAGAGACGACTTCAAATAGTTCATATGTCAATCTTCTTCTTCAAGTGCTTTATCTCTTACGAGATGTAGCGATCTTCTCTCCTATGCCTCTGTTGCGCGTTTAGAGCGCCACAGACATAGAGGACCTACAGCTTAATGTGAGTTCCGAACCACGGGAAGTGTAAACACTTCTACTCCAGAGAAGATTTACTAGGCAGAATACCTCGCTAGTTTGCCATTGCCTTGCATGGGGGAACGGCCGTTAAAAATCCGATGTTCCGGTACTCCTTCAGCATTGAAGTCTAACGCGCTAACCTCTAGCCCACGGCTGCCTCGATGTGTCAATACCTAACCTAATTTAAAGAAACGCCAGGATGCCTCTTAGGTTAAGAAATTGATTACTATTTTTCATAAAATGAAATTTGCAATGATTTAAAGTCAACACAGTAGAGTATTCTTGTGGCTTTCATAAACTGATAAAGATAATATAAAGCGCACTTGTTCCTGTTGGTACCTAGACTTTAAACATAGCGACCGAGCAAGTACTGCACATAAATGTTTAGAAGTTATTTCTTGAAAATTACACCAAGTATAGTTTGATGAGAATAGGAAATTTATTAATAAACAAATAAATTCCAAGTTACATTAATCGACAAGAAACGAAGATTGAACGCACGTTTACCTGTTAAATTAAAATCATTTCAATTAGAACATTTTACAGAATATGTTATGGGCCAAACGATCGCTTTTGCCAGCACGCAACAAATCGATGAAACAGGCTTTCCGGCTAGCACCGGGAGGGTTCTCTAGAAACTTTATCGATACGATGCACGGGGATGCCAAAATCAGTGGGCGCCACCGTTTCAAGTCACAGCCACACGAAGTTAAAAAGAAGAGATAAGAACTGCGGAGTCAATATCAACTAAGATTACAACACAAATACAATTAACTATTAAACCTACAAATTAATTATCAATAGCAGGATGCTTTATTTCCTGAAAATGCAACTACTCTTACGTCTCACAAATCAAAGTGCTTTGTAAACAAATAATTACTGTTTACAATTTTTATCAAGAAAGAACTTGATACTTAAGACATGTTTTACCTGAATCCGGCGTCAGGGTAAAGGAAATCAAAAAGGTTAATTTTCTTTCGGTAAACGCCTTCTAGGAAAACAAGCAAGAGGAAGAGACAACTAGGCTGATGTCACTGAGCGATGGCGTCAGGTTGCACAATATTTTATCAGCTTGTGAATATTCCTGAAAAACTAGTCCGCCACGTAATCCTAGGTACCATTACTTAGATTCTAAGTAATGGTCTAAGTTTTAGAAAAACTGTCCCAAAAGGCTGTTCTTAACCCGTGCCCGCCAATGAGAACACGACAAATAGTGATAACTCTCGGGATATCCGAAAGGTGGCGTAAGTGGCGCTGTTTACTATTTAAAGTAACAATAAAGGACCGCTTCGTTAGTCAATTGGTTAGCGCCTTTAGATCCAAGGGATGCGTATTCGAATCCAGCTGAGGTTGGTGACATTATTTTGGTGGGGAAAAATTTGAAAGTGGGTCCTCTATCGGATAACAAGTAAAGTTGTAGGTCCTGTGCCACTACGATGTGTGACACATTAAAAACCACTATTGGTGTTTCAACTACCTCAGATAGGCAAAATTCATCGTACAAGAAGTCAAGAGCTTCAGTGCATAGACATGCCTGGAAAACCGCATTCTAGATCTCGCCCTATAAAAACAAACAAACAATAGAATGAATCTACCAAACGTTTAAATTCGAACGCGAGAAAACCATACGAGCATCACAAATACTAACCTAAAAAATCGAAAATATCTGATTGAAAACGGAAAACATAAAATGATGTGATTGTATTTGCCGCTGTGATATAACAATTTATAATGTGAAATGTTTGTTAGGCCTTATAATAAAAAGTTCAGATATGGACAACAGTTTCTACTAACTAATTAAGTATTTGGTAAATCTGAATAATGTACCTGAAAGACTTTACTGTCAGTGGGTATGTAATTAATTTACCAAATAACATACACACAAATTGAAATAAAAGAAAATTGATAACAATAAGAAATACCGAATTTTACGAAGACCATATATGTTAATAATTGAGACGTAACACTTACAGCTGTCGAACCTGAACTACCGATAACTCGGTAAATAGTAATACCAACCATTAGATATCTATGGTACATTAAATAACTCAAAATACAACTATAAATTATTTAAATTTGTAAAATTGAAAAGGGAGCACATGTTTACTCGAGTTATGGGTTTCTAATAGTTTAAAAATACCTATAAGAAAGTGTTTTGGGAACCAGTTAAAGTTTTGGGTATGGTAAAGGGAATAAGGGAAAAGCACTCGTAAGAAAAAACCCCCAAAAGTCGTTCAGAAAACTAAGCTAAGAAATGCACCTCCACATTTAAACATTCGAACCATTTTATCCTAATAATTTACTTTGTGTTGAAATAATAATAACATTACAGCAGTCAAAAAAAACTTCGGTTATGATGCTATGCTGCTGCACATGCGCAGAAAATCCATTTGGAATTCCAACGACTTTTATGCATTTTTTATTTATATACATAGTAATAACAGTATATTTACTTCAAATTGCAACTAAATTGTTGCAGTTAAAGGTCAAGTTTACAAATTTTCTAGTAATTCTACACGAAGAAAATCTAATTATTTCTTATTCCGTAGCAATCTATTCAATAGTTAATATTGCCTAAAAATATTAAGTAGGTGCATTTCAAATTATTGCTCGTTTAAATTTATGAGTGAAAGGTTTTCGTAACTTATTTTCGACGTCAACCTGAAAAATGCTGCAGCATATCACAAGCTCGGTTAAAATAAACGCTTTCAGATTTACTCGAGGTGCAAGTATATGAACCTCATCATCGAAGTGGTTAAACTTGTTCAGGAAGTGAAACCGAGGCATGTTACAATATCGACAGTCGCTTTGTGCGGCGATCACTGATCTTGGTTGATTGTAATCTTCATGTTGCTTCTGCCCTGTGGCTGCGCAAAAATTACCGTACAACATAGCAAACAATCATAAGGACATAAAAATGCCGCTTAAGAGCAATAGCGACCACCATGTATTTTGCTGCCCGTTTTTATTATTCGACAGATGAATTAATTTTTATATTAAGAGCAAGTTGAATTTTCAATGTTATTACATAAAAAGATACAGTTTTAGTTATGTTAAACAATTGTTTAATTTAATAATATAAGGTTAATTTTATCAAGGATTGATTACTAAGGCTTTTCAATAATAGTCAAATAACAGTTCTTCCATCGCCGAAATGTAAACCACGTACTATAAACCAGGAACGTTGTAACGAGCACTCAAGTAAACATTACCTGGCTGTTTATACAGTTGTACAGACAATTGTACATATACATATATATATATATATATATATATATATATATATGTATATATATGGTGTGGTGGTAGCTCAGTTGGTGGAGCATTCGCTTTCTGAGTAAAACGACGATTCTGGCTTGGGTTCGAAACATAAGCATTATTATGCAGATTTATAAAAATCTTGTCTGTAACCCACCATACACAATTTCCCAATCAGGCTTGCAACCGTGGGATCTTAATGATAAAATCCTTCTCTGGAATTTCTGTCGTTCGGATTCGA
>JABXWE010056417.1:0-10140 GCA_014611495.1 Limonius californicus | reverse complement strand
CTAAGAATTACATCCCTAAAATACAACCCAACAATTAATTACAAAGTATATAATTCGAACTGTTGCAATAAGTAATTGTGGAAACTATGAAAAAAAAAATAAAAAAAAAGATAATATAATAATAGCAGCATCGATAAGGGCCGACAACTACAATACGAACATCATTAATAATTACAATATCAATATCAACAAAATCAACAAGAATAACTTACAGTAACTCAGAATTCTTACATCATTGGTAGCCTTTTCGTCCCACTACTGGGCATCGGCTTCTTCTCTATCACGTGTTTCCCCTCAGCGCTAAGGCATCTAAAGTTTAACGTCGAATCCGAACGACAGAAATTCCAGAGAAGGTTTTTAGCATTAAGATCCCACGGCTGCAAGCCGAATTGGGAAATTGTGTGTGATGGGTTGCAGACAAGATTTTTATAAATCTGCATAGTAATGCTTAGGTTTCGCAACCAAGCCATGTTGTAGTCAGAAAACGAGCGTTGTACCAACTGCTACCACCACACCTAGTACATATTTTTGTTAAATATATTAGACGTCTTCGATACTACACGTGCGAGAAGTGGCACCAAATAGTTACGACAGTTTCTGCAACCAGTGGCATCTTGTCATGCAACATTATTAACTCCACAAATTCACTGTTAAAATATCACTATAAGAAGTATTAAATCAAGACCAAATGTGGATAATAAGTTATCTAGACAAATCTAGACAAAATAATAACATAATTCTAGTTCTTTTCAATTGCGGTATGAGCTGGCGCTACATCGTGTTGAAAACTCAAGGGCAACTATTTTTATATGGACCAACCTTAATTAAAACATAAATAAATATTAATCAAGCGCAGACGCTGGTGCGGGCATAGTACTTTCATCAGTGTCGTTACGCCACTGGTTATAATGCTATTTTTCGCACCCTATTCGTTTCAAATGCGGTATGAGTTGCTGAAATCTTACACAAATCTACATATAAATCAATCGAAAATAATTCAGTTATAGTGTCGTTTCGCTCCTATAAATTAGTAAGATACTAAATATAACCAGGCTGATACTTCTGAAATAAATTGTCCAAATAGTATTATTGTTTAAGTGACATACAACCACTGAAATTGATATTGGTGGTTTCATACAGTCTGTTAACTGCGAATGTACTATAGTGGAATTGTATATTTATGAAATTATTTAATTTTATTCTTTCAAAAATAAAAGGCGTTTTTGAGACGAAAACCGTTTTATTATAAAGCATAATTATCCTAATACTTACGGGGATCCTAAAACAATCTGCAATCAAAACAAATTTAATTTTTTACATCTATAAACCATTATATTCGTTTCCCTATCCGTCCTGGACCTTAGAGAATTCTACCTGAACGCTGAAAAGCGAACTGCAGCCAATGTAAAAGACAAATTGTGTAGTGTTCCAATTTCTAGAAAAATAAATCTTGACATTAGAGCCTTATACATTATATTATTACATTATTAGATATTTTGTCTCCTGCCCACTTTTCGAATTGACTGCTAATCCATGGCAGATTTTTGACTTGTTCTATACCGTTCTCTCCAGCCATGTTATATCTTCTTTTCGTCTTTTCTTTCTAATTGTAAGTTACTAAAATCTTCTTTACTATCACATTCTCTGTTAGTTTTATTCTAATAAAACGCTATTCTTAGGTCATTTGGAAAAATTAATCACCAATACAGAGTAAGCAGATGCAAATAATAATAATAATAATTTCGGCAAACTTTTCCCGAAATCTTTATACAGTTGAACTCCTCAACAGTAAACCCCCACTGAGTGAGTTTTTCTGTATAATGATTTTCTTGCCAGGGACTTGACTTTCAGACTGAATTACATGTAAAACTATCTCTATATTATGATGTAAAGCCTGCATATTATTATGTTTTTCTTTCAAACTTTTACGATATTACTCAAGCAGGTAAAATTTTGAGCGGATTATGACATATTATCTCTTATTTTACCAAGAAACCTATCTTTTTAGTCAAGCATAAATTTAAATTTGCAAACTGATTATAAATTGTTCAGAACTTTCATAGAAGTTATACCTTCCTACAATTAATGGGCAAGATTCTAACGAAGCAAAAGGATCATGTTTGATTTTCACATACCTTAATTTGCAGTTAATCTACCATTCTACATCCATTTGTTAGTTGCTAACTTGCTGTTGAACAAAGCAGTATTTTAAAAATGGAAACACGAAAATGTTTGAGTAGCTATTGAAGACAAATTACAGATTTTGGACAACGTCGATAAGTGTTTCAAGCAAAAGATGTCGCCACAAAATTGATCGCCGACTATCAAATATATGAGATTCATTGTTGGGTTTAAACATTGTATTGAATTGTGTACAGGGTGAATCTTAAAAGGCGGAAAATATTTGCATCACGCGATGCTGCATCAAAAACTGAACAAACAGTTCTACAAGCGCTTTGCTCGAAAACGTTTAGTTTTTGAAGAATTCTTAATTAAAGTTTTGTATACTTAGCAACACTGTGTGGTCAGTCGTACTTATAAATAAAGTAGGTTATTTTACTTATGGTCGCGATTCACATAGCAACGCACTTGATTTAATATGGAACCTAAGGCGATTGCATACGAGGACCTTCTTCATGGTAATATTCTAATTTTAAAAGTGCTGTTTGCATTTTTGAATTAACAGGTCATAACTAGTAAGGAAATATCGACTACGTTTTAAGTTGTTTATTTTGTAAATTACAGCAATTGCTCAAAGTGGTTACCCCCAACTTCTATGGATTTCATACACCTATGTATTATGCTCCCTTCTAGATTTTGAAACATATTGTTTTGTCGAATTATTAAACTGCTTCATTCATTGCTGAAGTTGCTCTCGAGTATCAACTTCCACCGCAAACACAAATGGTGGTCAAGGTAATGGACTGCCACGACCAATCCATCTTTCTGGAAATTCACGTTCTAACCATTCTCGTGTTTGAATTGCCCAGTGTGCTGGTGCCCTGTCCATATAAACAAACAAATTTCTTTTTAAATGTGATGGTACATCATCTTAGATCCCTAAAATCGGTGTCTAAAACAAAATTATTCGGGTTTCGGCGATCAGGCAAAATGTATAGTCCTATAAGCCTAATACCAATAATATCATCCCACACATTAACGCTAAACCGAACTTGATGATTTGTTTGGTACAGTGCATGGGGGTTTTCATAAGTCCATTGGTGCATGTTATGGATGTTTAATGTTCCATTTCTGGCGAACATAGTTTCATCAGTCCAAAAGATATGTCCAATAAAACCAGGATCCCTTTCTTGCTCAAGAAGTAACCATCTGCAGAATCTGACTCTTTGCTGATAGTCTTCTGGTAATAATCCCTGTACTCGTTGATAATGATACGGGTGCAAGCCATTTTCGTGTAATAAGCGACGAACTGTTCTTTGGCTAACATCAAACATTCTGGCAATGGATTGGGTACTTTGTTCTGGTTCATTTCCGACTACATTTAAGATATTTTCTTCAACCAGTGGTAACAATACTCGATGAGGACGGCCTCTGTCAGCTACTGGAGTGGCTGCAGTTCTTCCAGTTTCTCGCATTCGTTGATCCAATCATCGAATAACATTACTATTTTGATGCCTTCTGTTTGGATACCGTGCGGCATACAAATTAGCAGCAGCATTAAAATTGCTACGACTTTCCCCTAAAATCAAATACATGTCTCAATACTCCACAAAACTGTACTCCATGACGCTAATTTGGGAAATCAAACACAAATAAACTAAAATCAAACTAAACTGAAGGTAACACTAAGATAATGAATGCAAAGAGAATTAAACAAGGCGTTTTGATCAGCAAATTGTCACAGAAATGCCATTAAAAGTCAAATTTCTTAAAATAAAAAAAACTACGTCAAAGCCTACGTTCGCTTTAAAATGTGAAATTTGTATTGCACGTCATTGCAACATTTTTGGAAAACTCAAGCATTGCAGAAGCTTTAAACTTCGGATGGAAGCTCTGGGTAAACCAAGGGTATGATGACTGCAATTACAGATTGGTGATTCCTTTTGTTGATTAAACTACAGTTAAAAATAATCATTTCATAACAATATCGCACGATAAGGAACCCAGAATCCGACTTAAGACGCCAATAACTCCTCATCTATGAGGTTAACAGCAAATTGGTATAAGACTTTATAGCTCCATTTTTGATCCAGAGTCAGATGGTGTGTCTATTATCCACCATTTAAGATTCTCCCTGTATAGTGTAGTTTCTACATAGTGATTTTTCTGGGTACTTTCCAACACTACTTTATGGGAGTTCGACTGTAGTTCGTTGTAATTGCCTTCGATATTAACGGCAAGTTAGAATACGACCAAAGAAGCACTAAAAGACAGAAATAAGAATATGAAACCGGATATTTTGAAATGAGGTGGAAGGATATTACGAATAAAGCAAATACAGCGCGGCTCTTCGGTGCACTAGCTAATCCTTCTATAAAATTCCTATTTTGCATGAAATGCTAGTTCATTAAAATTTGTGAATTTAGTGTGAAGTTAGAAATTATCTTTTTCTTCTTATTCTTCTATGACTGTAAAACGTAGCGATCGTTTCTTTTAAAACTGTAAGTTTATTTATTAAACACCAAGAAGACATTTGTAGTATTAGCATGAACTCTCTTAACATTTCTTGCAGCGCGCCTCTCAGTGTACTACTCAATCTTTCCGTAAAATTAGTGTTGTATTTTCTGTTTATGTACGAGGCTTGTTCAACTGAAACCCATCTTTGATAACTTAGCCTTGAAAGAAAATGCAATAATTCAAATGCCGTTTGTTGATGTTAGTAGTGTTTGTAAGCAATACATTAATAAGTTTCTGGCGCTTGAATTTCATTCTGACTTCGATTTTGAAATGGCGTTTCTTGTTGAAAATCCCTCCAAGTTTGATCAGCGTGCGGTTCTACAATTTGTATGCTCGAATAGTACGCAGCCATTGCAGATTCATACGCGAATGAAAGCAGTGTATGGAAATGCAAGTATTGCGTACGCAACTGTGAAGGAATGGTGCCAAAAATGGAAGAATGAAAGAAGAGGAATGGAAAAGAGGGGACTATGGATGAGCCGCAACCAGGTGCACGGTGTACTGCATTAACAGAAAACAATATAACATTTGTGGTATGCCGTATTAGAGAAAATCGTCAAATTTCAATTAGAGAAATTTCAGAAATTGTTGCGTTATAGTAAAGTTTGTTCGCAATGGTTTCCTCGTCTCTTGTCTAATGAACAAAAATGCTTGGGAATAAGCTTATCCCTGCAACACCTTACAGACTATAGGCAAAATGGTGATGACTTTCTTCTGTCAATAGTTTCTGGTGACGAAACTAGATGCCATTACTACGAGCCATCCAGTACGTTATCATCGATGCAGTGGACGCATTCAAGTCCACCACCACCGAAGAAGTTTATAACACAACCTTCTGCAGACAAGGTTAACATTTTTTTCGACCATGAAGAACCCTTACTGAAAGAGTACCTGGAGTAAATGTCAATGTAAATCTGTACAATGACACTTTGAGCATGCTTCATCGAACAATTAGACGGAAACGTCCGCGAAACCTTACGCATGGGGTTGTTTTGCTGCACGACAATGCTAGGCCTTATGTTGCTAATGTGGTAAAAGAAAATCTTCAACGAAAGTAATGGAGGGTTTTAGAGCATACACGCTATAGCCCGGATCTAGCGCCTTGCGATTTCCATATTTTTGGACCGCTGAAAAAGGCGTTAAAAGGTCGGTATTTTGAGTCTCACGCCGAAATACAGATAGCTGTGGAAGACTTCTTCAATCAGGAGTCAAAAAAATTGTATGAGCAGGGTATACGTCGATTAGTAAAACAATGGGATATGTGTCTTAACTGTAACGGTAATTATTTGTAATTAAATTGTTGAATAATATTTTTATAAAGCAAAGATAGTTTTTAATTGTACACACCTCGTATAATACATAATTGTTGGTTTACATACTATATTTCTATGATTTGGTAACATTTCGTACACCATTTTAAAAACACTTATCAACGAGACTTACAAATAACTGTTTTTTGACGAGATGAACGTGGAGGAGTATAATAGTTTGATATCGAGCATAACTACCTCGTGAACCACCTCGCTGTTATAAACGCTTTACTTCCCTGTATTTTTCTCAAATTGCGGACGATGTCATTAAGAACTAATATCGGTAATAACCGATTCGAGCTGTAACTCGTGCAACCCGCGAGGTGCTAATGTAATTATTCGGGGTTGCAGACATGTGCAATCGGCTAGTTGTGTTTTGATGGGATCTTGTTAACGTCCGGGTTGATGGTAAGGCGCCTTGAGCTATTGAAAAAAATTGCGGTTTTGTGGTCTTATTTGCTCTGCGAGCGGCACTTTTTATCACAAGATCTCCCATTCCGAAACTTAATTTGATATTATGTATTTCCCAATCACTTATTGAATTTTGAAATCGTAACTCAATACGTGCCGATATTTTTTAAACGTGCGCTGTTTTCTATTCCATTAAATCTAAATTATGTAAAAATTCCCGTACGAATGAATATGAATTCTCGAGCTTTAATTTAATTTAGCTGTACCGTTTTAATTTGGACGCGCCGTATTATGGAGCAGTAAATTATTTCATAGCTAGTTAAAAATAATTGCGCGTGTTATTTAGCATTAAGTTGTCAGAACACAGTAAAGGACTTGCCACTCCAGAAAAGGACATTTTCAACAGGTAATCTAAAAGTTGCGGCGACAAAAAGTTTGAAATGCGAGCTAGAAAATGAAACGGGCACGTAATTGCGCACATAACTTAGGTTTATTATACATTTTTTAAATAAAATCGTAGTTGAAGTGTAAGATTTCCTCGAATTCCATTAAGCACAAATCGTTACATGATCAGAGCCATAAGTGCATGCCTTTAGAATTAATTACCGATTAAATATGGCTACTTAACATGCTACTTATGTTGTGATCGCCGATAAATATTTTTAAACGCGAAAACTACCGCATGCAAGTCCTATCGCATTGCTTAGTATTATGTTTTAATTTAATGCTCGAGTCAAGAATGCAAATTTATTTATTACTTGATTTAAATAACATGTGCACTTGTACCGCAAAATAAATTAGATTTTGTAAATCGACCTATGATTTATGGACGCCCAAAAATGCGTATAGAAAATATGCCCGTGGTCTGCGACCTTGCGACCCACAAATGAGACCACGTCTCTTTTAATAATAATTTGTTTGGCTCTCTAAGAGGATGTGTTTTTTTAAGTCTTAGCAGCTTCATTAGCCTTGCAGTTTACTACTGCAGAGGTTTAATGGCATAATTCACGTGCGATAAAAAGCTTTTGTGCAATATGTTAAATGATTTACTACAGCGGTATTGTTAAAATTCAATTTTCCAATGTAGCAAAGTGCATTTTACGTTAGGCAACGTTTTTGTTAGTCAGTGTAGTAATTACTTGCTGTAAATCATTAAAACAATAAACCTTTTCAATTAGTTTGACTAATAAATTTTAGTATTGACATTTAAAAATATTGCGTCTATTACATTTTTGAAAGTTATTTTATTTAAATGCTCCTAGCCGTTAGTTACGTTTACTGCTGTGTATATTTAGAACATCCTTTTAACTAGTAATAAACGATGATATGAAAGTTGTTCGCATAACATTGTTTGAAGAAATTTAAGTATTCGGATATAATCGCACTCACCATAAGTAGACTGCGGATTTTGGAGCAAATGCTGATTTGCCTGCGATATACAGGATGTATCAGAAATAGATACAATTATTTAAACCAGTAATAGGTTGGCTCAAGTAGAATTCAATGGTACTATTCATTTTTCAGAAATCATTAAGGTTATTTTTTTGAATTAAAAATAAAATAAAATTGTGTTTGAGAACTGCTGATGATACATAGAAAAAGCATTTAAGCTGTAGAAGGTTATTACTTAATTGTAAAGTAAATCCAAAGTGGCAAACACGTAAAAACTTGCCTGGCTCGTGATAACAACAACAGACTGAATAGAAATTACTGACCTACCTAATAGTACTGGTTTGTGGAAGGTGATAAGAAATTTGTTGCACTTCTATCTTACTCTCCTTTGCATAACGTGTCTTTGAACTCAAATTTAAGGGTCCCATTGCCGAAGAAATGTTTTTCTAGTTTGTATATATTGTAATCTACCATCGGATTTAATATTTGTACCTATTTCGGATACACCTTGTATATTCTGCAATAATAATCGAAAAATACATATTTCATACAGTTTTAAAGCGACTGAGTCATAAATGTTTGTTATGGTCATTTTAAAGTTTTTATGCTTTTTTTCTTGCATACCTATGCTTATTAATGCTTATTCTTCTTTAATAATGCATATTTCTGGTTTACTTTTAAGCACATTAAATCCGAAAAGAGAAAGTCTGATTTTCTTTTGTAAGTAGAAGTCTTACTAGAAAATATGCTTGTCTTGTTCCTGTAAAAAGGAGAGGATCTATTTGGTTTTCAATTGATGAAATTAAAGCTGCTGTTGGAAATTTTTTTGCAAATTGTTTTAGTAGTAAAATTATCAAAATCTTCTTTTTTAGATCATATCTTCTATGTTCTAAAATTTTCTTTAAGATGTTTGTATCAAACTGACTTTAATGACGTTTTAATTGCGTATTCCGATAAAGATCCTTACATGTTAGCTGCAGGAAGGTTGCTTCTAACGTTTGATACATGTTGGATGACTAGCTCATGCTCTTCATGGAGTTGCTTAAACATTTCTACGTAAACAAATTTATTTCCTTTTAAATATGTGGCAAGTGCTCGAGTAGTTACAAACTAATGCGATGAGTTTTAAGTTACCAGAGTGACCTATTTCAGAAAACTTGTAAACTTTACATGCTTAATTAAATACTGGCAAATAATTTTGATGGTAAACAAAAGATACATAATAATTGTTTAATATTATTTCTTTTTAAAAATAAATAATTTGTTTGCAGTTTTTTCATTACTTTACTGAATTGCGAATAACAAACTGAGCGAAAATATAGGTAAATGACGGTTGAATTTATGTTAATTATAAGTAAGTCTACTGTCGGAGATATTTAAAAACGCTATAATACATAACATTATAAGTTTATTATTCAAATAAGAACAGCACCTGCGAGGTTGCCAAATCTCGGGCTTCGTAAGAGACGTGGTAGCTGGGGCTTCCCAAGATACGGAAAGCGTATATACCGTATATACATATGTTATATATATTCAAAGCAGGGCTTTGTAACGTATATGCGTATATATATATACATATATATATATATATATATATATTCATACAAGGTTAATATGACCTCCAAAATAGGTATGTTCTTAACGTAGTCACCTCCAAAATTTCGTTGTCACTTCCGATTTCGGAGGTGACAACGTATCGCCATAGTTGTTAAGTTTTCTGATACTAGATGTGCTCAGGAGTCCATTCCCGAAAATTTGCTTGGAGGTGATTTTGACCCCCAGTATCTACAAAACGGTCTTTTAGTTCGAGTATATACCGCTGGCGCTGGCGTCGCTTATGAATTTGGTACTCCCAATACAAAGTCACCTCCGGTATGCAGACTGCCTCTTGTCACCTCCAAAATGACGGCAACATCGCCTTCGTTGTATGGTGTAATATTACATTAGAACAGGGGACTGCCAGATTGAAGAAATCATTAAATCTTCGAGTGGAGAGCGGCAAATTTGAAATGCTTAGTCGTTGACGGAATATTTTAGATCCGTTTTATGTTCGAGAAGCCACTAAATTTAAATAATCCGATTAAACTGGATTTATAAACAATGAGTCCCTGACAATGGTGGCATAAATTCATTAAAATCGAAACAAAATTATATTTCGGCTGACTCTTTGAGCACGTCGATTTTATTTCTAAAAATACATACTTTTACCTTAAATTAAAGTTCAAACCTTCAACTGTTTTCGCGTTATGACATCATCATCAATTTGTTTTAAAAATTTAAAAATTTTTTTAGACTATATTTTAACCAGATATAACGGAAAGCTAATAACTACTGGTTTTCTTTTAATTGCTTTTTTATTAAAGTTAAACATCTACTTTCTACACTTGAA
>JABXWE010056415.1:0-11117 GCA_014611495.1 Limonius californicus | reverse complement strand
TAATTTCTCACCTTAATACAACATGACAGTTTTAGACCAACTACGATAAATGCTTGCTGTGTCCGCTAACTTCCATGTGGCAACAGCCTTTTGATAAACCGCTTCTGAAATTTAAAACCCTTTCTTAAATATTCAGAGGCAGACTCGGTCTAAATCGGCACAATACAAGGCTCTGAACCCACCCAAACCGTTAATTTTATTATTCCTAAATATTCTACCACCATCGCATCTACAGTGAAACTATCAACAGGCACTGGTATGGTTTAGAACTACTATTAGAGGAAGATTAAATCATAGTTTTAGAACAAAATAATTTTTTTTTTAATTTTTGGTGGAGTTAGTTTGCCTCTAAAACAATTTAACAATAGCCATTATTTTCTTAGATACATTTTCTGTTCAAACAAACTATTAAACAAGTCCTACGCAGCTGTCCAACTGCAATAATTCGCAGCAACATTAATTAAATCGTTTAAAATATAGCGTAAATCAGTAATTATTAGTAAATGAGTTTTACTACAACGTGGCAAATTTAAATATTCAAACAAATACCACGTAAATCATCGATTGGTAAAGGTTTGCTTACTTTAATCAACTAGTGGCTACAATTTTGTTCCAATAGAAAATTCTTAAATTCAGCTAATTAGCTGTATTCAGGTAACACAACTTCTATAAAATGTGTGAAAATGTTATAATCCGCTTACAAATTTATCTTTGTACTTCACTAAGAACATGAAATTTTCTTGGTAAAACACAAATTAGGGACAGTATTTCATAACCCGGGTAAACTTTTATCTGGTTATCTGACTAATATGATAGAAGTTTGAAAGAAAAATATCACAATATAGAGGTTTTACATCATTATTTAGACGTATTTTTACATGTGCTTGAATCTGAAGGTCAACATCCTGGAAAAAATATGATTATATAGAAATAATCATTAAATTCATGTTCACCATATGGGAGTACTTTTGTAGTTAACTAAATTCGACCCGACGTGTAGCGCTTTTAAACAAAATAAGTAATTAAATACTTCGTTATGATTTAATTACGACCTATGTATCTGTTGGAAGAGCACTAAAAATCTCTTTGACACAAAGGAAAACGAACGAAGAAGTTTTAGATCAAATTCAAGAAAGAAGGAAAATATGGAGACAGATAACGAAGAGAAGGACCCAAACAATAGGCCATATCCTGAGAAGAAATGGATTAATGAAAACAATTATTGAGGGGAAAGTAAACGGTAAAAACCCAAAAGGACGCCCCCATCTTCAATTTATAAAACAAATAATACACTCGGGAAGCAACAGCTATGAGGAAATGAAGAGAAAGACCTTAGATAGGGGAAAATGGAAAGCTGCGACAAACCAGTCCCAGGACTGACGACCATGGAGGATGTATCGGTTGGTACTTTCTGATTAAGTTTAGTTATGTAGGAATGACTATTTTCACAAATTTGTATTTAAAAAATATTAAAAACCACTTCACTTTGTGAATAATTTTAAAGTACTTATAACAGTTTAATTTTACTTGTAAAATAGAAGCTCTCAGAGCAGTTTGTAACCTATGGTTTAGAAAATATGATCAATACAACAAAGAAAACAGCACTTTAATAATTGAAACAAGCAAAATTAGATATTTCTCACCATTTTATAACAATATGACTGCTAGTGATAGTTCATTAAACTGCAATCCTGCACTAATAAATAGGTATCAAGTTTAGTCAGAGCAGAAAGCCATTGGACAATTGTACGACTCACGAACCTAGTCATTGGTTCTTCTTACTTTGTCCTACGTATTGTTTAATGTATGAAACACTAAGTGACAAGTTCAAACACAAGTGATAGTCTTATGGAATTAGATGCGTGCATGATATATTTAGAGACATAACCTCAAACTGTTGGTACTGCTCTTGCAGTTGTTAAAACTAACTATTTTCTTTACAAAAATCAAATTTCCATGTCTGCAACTCATTTCATTACCCTTCGATTGGTATATCTACTGTCGCAATGTGATCTCGGTTAAAACCGCTGCAGCTCGGGGCATATTTTGTTACCTGGTTTGTATCCAAGGTAGTTTTTATTTGTTGCAATTCACTAAATGATAGCTAAAGCATTAAAAATACATTACTTGTAACCCTCTATTGCGTGAATTAATTTTTGTTTCTGGAAATCTAAACAAAAATTACTATTTGGTCTTTTATGCATTCTTAAGTGACAGTAAATATCAGAAATAGGATTTTTTGGCATTTTCGTTAATTTTGTTGATAAAAGTTTGGGTGCTTAATCGGGAACATTGTGCTCAAAAAGATAATTTTTTATTTGATAATATTGTAATACAAAATGTTTAGCTGTTATATATTTCAGCAAATCATATGTCCCTATGAAATTCTTTGAAACAATTGCTTTTAGAATGGAAACATAAATGGATTTTGCGTTTTTCACATTTTACTCTCGATTTTCCTTGACATTTTATTTTTTTGCATCGTTTTCTATTTTCAGTCCAGACCGGCCAATGTCCCAATTGATCTTTTTGAACAAATTGATTCGGTCGCGGTTCAATACATCTTCTCTTCAATGGTTGTTCCGGAGTAGAACTTCTTGGTCTACTCGCTTTTCGAATTGGTGTGGAAGCAAGTGTATCGCTGTTACATAATTGTTGGGCTAAAATTGCCTTGAATTTCACTAATGGTATTATTTCTTCAGCTTTCCCAACTTGTTTTTTTATCCTTTTGTCCAGTGACCATAAACTGACGACTACCACATCGATCATGTGATAGACGATTTTATGGTACCATTTCTTGCTTTTTACTTTGACTGGATACAATCCCAAAAGAGAATCTTGGAGATCCACGCCGCCCATATGCTTACTGTATTCCCCAACTATGTTGGGACAGTCAATATCTTTTATTGTTCTTTCGGAACGAAAAAATCTTTTCACTTTGACTACTGGATCAGTCCAACAATAATCTGAAATCAGAGACACGACTTTGTTGTCATACCATTGAACTACATGAACGTTGATATTTTCGTATGTTACTGATTATTTCTGCATGCTTCCTCTTCCTTGCTGTTTCATTTGTTTTTCTTTCATACCGTTGTAGTTGTTTATTCTGTTTAGACGGACAGTGCCAACAGAATGAATATTTCTTTCTGGCAGGTGTGTGACTGATGGTAAGCTTGAAAAGTAGTTGTCATAGTAAAGCTTGTGGTGCATGTTATTAGGGATCTTTCTGCTCATTCTGATCACTGCACTACCAGCTGCTCCAAAATTTGGTTCGTTTGGCACTTCTACATAGCCCTGGTTACCAACACAAAGTTCAATGTTATAGGAGAATCCAGAAACCCCGGATAGGACCCACATTTTATAGCCCCATTTGTGGGGTTTTTTTGGGTTGTAAGTTTTGAAGGTTGAACGTCCCTTGAATGGAATGGCTTGCTCATCACATGATAAACTTTCTTCTATCGGTATTTCTAAGCAAGCATCGCGTATTTGATCGATTAGCGGCAAAATTTTATCAATGCTGCGGTTGTTTTCTAAATTGTGGTTGAAATATATAAACTTTTTAATTTTTTCAAATCGGATTGACGCCATTACATCCGCAACTTACGAAACTATTGTCTGTGGGGAAAAACATCTTCTTGTATTAGGTTGTCTAATCATAGACATCCAAAATAACATTCCTATAAATTTTTCAATTTCCTTTGGACTCGTCGAAAGTTGTTCTTTTTTCTTGGCTCTGGATTCTTTCCATTTCAGAGCCGCCTGTTTAGAGTCGCCTGTTTTCGGTCGACTGGCTTTTTAGATGTCGTCGCAACTATTTGTGCCCATGGAATATTATCCACCGAATCTTCATCTGAATCTGTGTTGTCAGAAAGAGGGTTCACATTATTCACATTTTGTCCAGATGATGATGGCTCAGAAACATCATCCTCAGAGAGTTCGGAATCTTCACTCCCTGATGGAATGTCTCTAAATCTATAATGATTATTTCTTCCATAGAACACTTAGGGAGGTATATGTTGTTCCATCTTTCTGTAAAAGAGTACCATACTTGTACTTTGAATAATTATTCTATGCACATTGTTCCCAAGCGGGAACACAGATTATTTGCGACATATTTCACTAAATAATGAATATTATATTATCTACAACCATTAGTTGTGACTAACAACACCTAATAATAGGAAGTTTGCAGTAAATATTTTTGTTTTGTGTTCGCACCTGGGAACATTATGCAATAGTGAATAGAGGGATAAAATGAAAGTTTTGGAAAGAAGTTGTCTCAAGAATTCAAAATATACCTACAGGGTGTCACAAAATTAAACATCCGAAACTATATCGGGGGTAGAAAATAATAAATAATTAGGGTTTTGTTATTAAATTAATGGTCTAAACAGCTTCGTTAAGACTTTACAGCCCCGTACCCTGTACCCTGAAAAAGTTTTTCAGATACGTAAGAAAAGCAGTTTATCGTTTGTGAAACGTCAGAATGACCATTAAAAACAAAGCTTAATTCCATGGCTCATTTAAAAATTATTTTCTCTATGAAAGGCTAAAACGCCCTCGAGGACGTTCCCCAAAACGCTGGATCGACCAAGTCAAGGAACTCACTGGTACACCTTTTCAAGAAAATATTAGGTATGCTTCAGAGACAAATGGAGGGACATTGCCTAAACTCCAACCTAAATTGCATCTATGGGATCACAACACTTCAGCTATGGGAGTATACGATTAGAGGGAGAGATTTGCGTGAACAATGTAGAAGCAGATCCAAAATTAATTTTGTTTTTCGTGTAGCTATAGTTATAAATATTTATTTTTCTATGAATAGATTTCTAATAATCGTTATTAAAACAAAGTGGAGTTAGTAAAATTCAATCCTAGAATAAATTACTTGTTTCAGAAAACGTTTTAATGGTGTCATGATAAATACCGTTTTTTTCTTCAAATACTGTAAAAAATTAGCTAAATTCTTCCTTCTCCATTAGATATTGAAGATTTTTGATATTATCATCCTTTTTTGCATTCTTGCAAGCAGCATCTTTCCCATTTCTATTTATGGGAATCAGTTGGCTGCTATTTAGGTGCTATTATTTTCATCCATCCATAAATTTGCCGTTCCACCTTAATGAGGTAACAATATTATTTTACATTGGAAACTCATTATTTTTGATTATTTTAATTTTAGTTCTTAATAATTTGACTATTTTTTATTTAAAATTGTGGAAATAAAGTCCTGAGCAATGAAATATTATTGAGGAAGTCCTTCTCTGTAGCAGTTCAGCAATTTGTCAAAATAGTAAAAGATATTATACTAAATCCTTCCACTATTTCGTTAAGCAATTCGGATATTTTAGAATAGTGATAACTAAATTGGCAACACGATCATAATACTTCAACATTTTCTGTGCCTACTATGTCAATAACTAATATAATTTGATTGTTTCGTTTCAAAAATTGGGACGTGACATGACTATGGACGTCTATAATGAAATTCCTTTTGTTTTTCCGCCATTTAGCTATAGCAATGCCGCAA
This sequence comes from Limonius californicus, assembly GCA_014611495.1. Taxonomy (NCBI): domain Eukaryota; kingdom Metazoa; phylum Arthropoda; class Insecta; order Coleoptera; family Elateridae; genus Limonius; species Limonius californicus. Next base: position 5,581 of record JABXWE010056415.1, on the reverse strand, counting down.
AAAATACAATTTTAGTGGTTCGTTTAATATCCAAAGGAATAAGAATATATCGAAGGAAATTTACTACCAAACTTACAATAAAAGTATTGAACTGTATAGGGCGCCATCATCTATGAATATTTGTTTTCTTAAACGAACTTTTAAGAGCCCATTTGGTGGGTTTACGGTTGTTTGCCATAAACATAACGGCTGAATTTTATGCACTACTGAGTAGTATTCCGTGGTTGCTGCAGAAATTTCTGCCCGTGAGGTAGATAATAAAATCATATATTGAAGTTTATAGCGACTGAACTTTATAAGTATGGGCTTTGTGGTGTGAGGATATTCGCCTGTCGCCTCCAGTTACTGACCCTGGTATTTCAATATCGGCATGCATCATTGGGGTGAAGATATGTGGAAAAAAGGGCGAGGCTTAAAATAATAAACCCGTAAAATAGTTGTACGCAACACGAAAATTTGCTGCCTCTTCCGTTTATGTAAATGCAACAAATTTATTGTTTTGATACCTCCTAATTGTAGAATATTTTATTGTATTTTTAGCGCTCTCGATTTAGAGCATTCAAACATGCACACAAAGGTTTTCAAGACGGATACAAATAACCTACTATTTGTAGTCAGTATGTATTTATTAGATATCTATAGGCACATGCCGTGCCAACCCCAAATGTATTGATTCCTCTGTATATATTGATGCGGTCGACCGACAATCTAGACCACACATTCGTTCAATCACAACAGAAGTGAAAAATGGGTAATTTGAACGCCGAGGATCCCATCTTACATTAAACTAAATAAACATTTCGAAGAACTTCAATATTGCTAATAGCATATCTCCTATTGATAAAAGTATAAATTACTATGTAGATTTGCAAATAAGATGAGTTAATTATATTTTCTAATCATGGAACATTTTAATATGATAATCAGATTGCTATAATTAATGATCTCCATAAATTTCCCAGTTTTATCGTGGAAATTTAATTTTAATGCGAGTTTATTACAGGATAGATATACAATAGGGAGACATTAGTGTGACCACAAATAAATTTATAACAACTCATTAATCGCAAATTAATTAACCAATCAGATGGATTTTACTGCGGGAAACCGCAGATGGTCAATCCAAAATTTGATACAAACTAGAAGTTGTAGAGTTGGGTAACTTTAAGTTTTCTTGAGTTATATTTACGGCTACACAGGGTGTTCCCAAACACACCTTGAATTAATAATACAAAATACAAAAAATGCTTATACCAGGGTTGAACTTGTAATTCTCTAAGTAACGTATTTTTCAGAAAAACAGGCAATATGGGTTTTATTGGGTCAGAGTCAAACACTTGTTAAATATTTTTACGGAATAGGATCACCCTACCACCTAGCAATATTATCTATGATCTGTTTTGTATATTTTTGGGTACACAGCACCAAACGAATTTAATATAACATTGGATTTTAATAACACCCAAACAGCTTTACGGCGCACCTCCACATTTTCATTTAGAAAACGTAACCTTGGCAAAGTCGCAGCTTTATTTAATTGTGATCTGTTGTAAGCTTTCGATCTTCTTAATTATGGTATTTATTTTTAACGTAAAGATGATAATTTTATCATGTTTGTGGAAATACATTGCACCTATACAACGTTGTCTTGCAAATAGAACACAAACTGTAACTGTCTCAGCTTTAATCAAATCTTGAAATATTAGCTTGTGATGTTCCACAGGGTTCTATTTTGGGACCATTACTATTTGCAATATATAATCGACCTTACACATTCACCGAGGTTAGTGATCTAGTATTCTCATGCAAGTCTCAACCGCAAATACTTTTAAGCTCAAACATTTCACTTTTAATAATAAATTTGTGTACATATTAATAATAGTTTATATTTTATACATTTGTGACTTACTGAAGTGTTTAGGCTTCACTACATTTTCTAGTCTACCCATGTCGTTTGCAATTTTGCACAGTAGTCTGAAAAACGTTAAATAATTAATTATTGATGAAAAATCCGTCAAGAAGCAATTCTTCAAAAGTTAACCCGGAGAATGTACTGTTTTGAAAACAATTTTCCTACCAAGACGAGGATGGATGCACATGATACTATAGCTAACGTTAATGATGATGATTGTTCTTCAATTAAAGAATACGTTAAATCAGTTCTGTTGGACTCCGCAGACTGATTTTATACGATCAAATAGATAATAATTTTGAAAATTCTAGCCTGCATTTCTTCAGTAAAGTTGATAAACGCAATCTAGTAATTCTGGCGCCACTAGAGTTGATGAAAATACAATATTGGGAATAAACATACATTTACAATTTTCGTAAGCTATCTACTGGGAACTTTTAGTACTAAAATAAAAAGAACTCTGTTTTTCTTAAACAAAACTTCCATATATTCATTGCGCATGCTATAATTCAATACCGCGTTGTTTTGGGGAATTTCGGATATCCATATGTTTTAAAAATGCAGAAACGTTCTGTAACATTTATTATACAGTTAGCATCATAAGTAAGCAATATATCAAATAAAACGCAAACAAATTATTTTTATTGTAAGAATTATGAAACACGACGATTTTCTTTTCTAAAATGCCCATTTTTACGTCAAAATCATTTTCCGACATTCAGTCAGGGAACACATCATGAAGAAACTGCCGGATTTGTAGACCAGAACGGTGAGGAACTCCATCTTGTTGAAATCTAATGCTTGGATGGAGCATATCAAGTTCCTTATCGTTTGGAAAAAGAATTGCTAGAAACTCAAAACGCCGAAAATCAAAATCTAAACAGATATAGTGCGTTAGCTTTATTAAAAATAAATTCTGAATTTGTTGATGTTTGTGTGTATTTTTCCCAAAAAATTTGTTGTGTGGGGCGCCAATTATTTTATATCACCATTTAACTGGTGGGAAGATCTATAAAAAATAAGGAAGAAAAAATGGGACCACCACTTAAACAAAAGATTACTTACAAACAAATGAATGTTAGAAAATGATTTTGACATATAAATGTGGATTTTTAGAAAAATAAAATCAACATATTTCGGGATTTTTACAAAAAATCATTTGTTTCAGTTTTATTTGGTATGTTCCATACTTTTGACGCGCACTGTAGATCTCAAGCCAAGAGCAAGACAGAGTAACTTCTACATTCAAATTATGAGAGTTAAAATCTTTAAATTGACATTACATATACTAAAAATAATTTATTCGGAGTGTATATGAATTCTCAGATACATAACCACTATACAAAATATATTATAAATGAAGAGCAGTATAGATTTTGTACCGATAACAAAATTATAATAGTTAACCATGTTTTGATTTTTTAAAAATGGTTGTTTTCAGAATTTTTGCTTGTAAAAACCTCTTGCTATTTTAAAACTTCTTCAGTCTCTTTCTATTTTTTGGGGAGATATTTTTCCGATTTTATTTTTATGGTGATGTTTTACACCCCATGAAAGGGTTTGGTCTGCAAAGTGGAAGGTCATAGCTCCCGTATCCTGCTCTCACACCCGGTTGTCGTGTGCCAAAATAATGACACGTGGTGATGTAGTAAGCATCCCACGTTAGACAATCACATTGTTACCTCTTGTTCATTCGAATGCAAGTACCCAATTATTTAAAGCGACTGGGTAGGCCAAGCATCGAGTAGGGAGTTTGAACTCCCGGCCTTCGGCACCGGAGCCCAGCGCTGGAACCACTGGCCCACAAAGGCGCTATTCCAATTTTATTAATATTGTGCAATTGAAAATTCGTAGCACATTTGTTGTTGTCATTGTTGTGTAGGAACACAGGTAGATTTTCCTTCGTACGTCTTTCTATATTAATAATCTAATAAATATGTTCAGTCATTGGATGATTTTCTTCTTCTTCTCAGGAATCAAATGGATGACAGTAGCATAAAGCAGAGAACAGTGGAAGGAAATGGGGAACGCCTACGTCCAGTAGTGGACAGATATAGGCTCTTTGTGATTGTGATGATTTAAATCTCATGCATCCCTTTGAATTTGCTTTTACCGTAAACTTATTTCACATCTGTTTTTTGATAACTCGTAAATAATTTCTCTTTTATTTTCTAACGATTGAGCACGCTTTAACGTCTAATGTTAGGTAATTATCCCTGAACTGAAACTAAACTCATAGAAGAACAACTTATTTTTTCTCTGCTTTTCCCGTTTTTTTTATTCCTTTTTTATGGTAAAAAGTAATAGCAAATGAAGGTAACGATATACAGTCAAAAACCTCATTTCCTGTTTATTTGACCTGATACCATCTTCGCAGATTAATATCTCCTATCTAAGTTTTGGTACGTTCTCTAAAATTCTATAATTCTAATTACTTTGTTCTAATTACACACCCACGAAAAATATACAATTTAGTAGAAATACATAAGCAATAAATGTCTCTTAAATTGCTAGTGTCTTACTTAAACGCACCCAATACATTCAAAGTGTGCAAATTTAAACAAGAATGTTTAAATTAAAGGCAATTCCAAAAATAATATAAATTAAGGGTTGGCCGTAAATCTTGTTAACATATCCACGACAATTGTTTCGCTGTAATACTTTTCGGACGGTTAAAGTTACGATGTCGGAAAGTTCCAAGACGTAGTCTGGAATAGGGCAGAGTAATCAAATATCTTACGAATGAAGACGTAAATTCGACTGAAATTCGTACAAGGTTGCGAGTACAATACGGTAATCAATTTTCTAAAGTCGGGTGTTTGAATTCTCGAAATGTTTTAGAGATGGGAGAACTGGTGTAGAAAATGAGCCTAATGTACGACGAGCTGTAACTTCGGTTAATCGTGAAAATAAAGGAAACGTTGATATCCTTATTCGGTAAGACATACGGGTAACAGTTCGTTAAATTTCTCAATATTTACAAGTTAGTGTTGAAAATATAAAAATCAAGCTAACGTATCATAAGGTCAGTGCCAAGTGGATTACGCGCTTGTTGACCGAAGAACACAAGTTGAATTGTTTGCAAAACGCTTCTTCTTTACTGCAGCGATATGAGAGAAAACTAAGTGTTCGTTTGAACTCAACTGTGACAAGTGATAAAAGTTTGGTCCTTTATATTAGACAGAATTCAAAACGTGCAAGCGTCGCAGTATATCTCCAAAGCCAACTAGTGTTGTCGGCTGATAAAGTGAAGTTAATCAGGCGATTAAGGAAACCAGAAGAGACGACAAAGTTCTGTTTCCTTTCTCCAAGTTAATGTTCGCCCTCATACAGTTGCAAGAATAATTGAAATCATAAACAAACCTTCTCAATACAATATTCCTTTGTTAAATTATTATATGTTTAATAAGAACAATATTGTATATACTATACTGACTGATTGATTCAATTATTAGAACTATGTATTATTCAAAATTATTTTATTTTATTGGTCAAGTTTAGCTTCACAGAGGCGGTTTACTATTGAAGAGTCATATTTCACCACTTTTGGCTAATGTGTTTATGGAGTATTAAAAAAATCGAATGTTTGATTCGAATTAAGCTGAGAAAATTAGGTTTTGATTCCTTTATGCCGATAATATTTTAGCATGTGTATTTGAGTATACTGGT
>JABXWE010056414.1:0-10467 GCA_014611495.1 Limonius californicus | reverse complement strand
TGTAAAAGGTACTGTTATCGCTAAGATTATGGATTTGAAATAAGTAAATCCAGAGTTGCCTGTAATAAAACATCTCCTGTACAGGAATATTTGGGAGTGGGAGATTCGACATAAAATCAAAAGTAATTCCCATAACTTCCGGTTTTTCTACACACTTCGCTTTAATTTCCTGAAGTTTTGAATAAAATTTTTAGCGCTTCTTTTGTGCACAATGAGTTTGGCAACTCCTACCCTTTTTGCATTGTCATTTAGGTGTTGATCTAACAGTTTTGTTTTCAAACGCTCGCATTCGCTGCATCATCTACATGGAGTCTACCAAATTTTAAGCCGTAGTTTTCGTTAAAGTATTTAAGGTAGTATTCATATTTGATTATTCTAACAAGATCTGGGTGTTTCTTCAGAAATAAGGAATGCATAACTTTAACAGTTAGATTAGCGTTCAAATAATGAAGAGTTTTGGAACTGTAGTGTGACGTTTTGTAAGGAAAACTTTCTATATGTTCCTTAATTTTTGCAAGATATTCAGGAGCTAAAAAGTGAGGACGATTGCTATGTTTTCCTCGTAAGTCTTTTGGAGACTTTCCCGCTAACAAAAGCTTATTTAAGCGCACAATTCTTGCAGAAGCAATGGAATGTAAACTTAAAAATGCTTGCCTACAGACAGGAACTCTTTCGCCATATTTAGGAATAAAGTATGAAAATGAGGCACTCCTGTTGTGTAAGTAAGATTTTTTCCTCTTTCTATGCCTTGCGATTGCTTTAGCTTCCATTAGGCCCATAAGGCAAATATCCTGTTTATCCTTTAACTTTCCATCGTAAAATGTTGATAACAAGATGCTTTTTTCATTTCGTTAAATTTTTGGGTGCACTTTGCTTTGCAGCTGCAAAATTGCTAATTGGTAATATATTTTTAAGAAGTTTGATTAACTTACATGCAATCTGGCCCAGTAGTTTTTTTAGCAATATGTTTTCCCGATACACTGGTATAAGATTCACCATGAGCACGTGCTAGTTTCTTTTGGTTATGTTTCCATAGCTGAGGATTCTTTTTTCGCTTTTTACTGCCCTGGATTTCAGATTCGTTTTCAGAGCTGGACATTTTTGACAATAAACAACACACACTTATAGAAAGTTACTAATTGTATTTTATCTTTGTATAATACAAATTAAATTAAACAAATTAACGAAACGCTAGTACACCTGCCATTATCACAATCCCTCAATAGCGCTTGTAAAATGAGACAATCGCGCAGAATTATTGGACATACTATACATTGAGTGAAAGAACCGAACAAGTCCGGGACTTATACTGTTATTCCACTCATCTCCAGTACAAGAGATCTATTTAAACTTTACGAATACTGGCGTTTATATTGTTCTTTCCCTCGCTGATGCGTTACTACATCTAAAAGATTTTGGCTATCTCAGTTCAAAATCGCGGGTTTTGGACTTATACTGTTCTTCCACTCAACAATTCATTTACAGGAAGTCGTTTTTAAACCGTTTTATTTTTTCGAATAGAAAATAAAGGCTGTTATATAGTGTCACTCCCTGCTTGTGTATATACAGTGTGACAATTTAAAAACTTACAATGGGCTATATATCACAAACGAAAGATGATATCAAAAAATGCTCAAAACCGTTTGTAGGATAGGAAGGGGGAACTAAAATGACATAAAAGAGAAGTCAGCCCCATCAACCCCGTAGGCCCCACCTACCCCAACTAAAAAAGTTTAAATAGCAAACCCCTGCTTGTGATACATCATTGAAAAGCCTATAAAAAATGCTATCCAATGGTATAAATAATAATTGTATAGAGTGAATCAATAATTCTGAAATCTTACCTTAAAAGGAAAATTTAATGAAGCTTTTGTTGAACTACAAATTTGTTAAAAATGTCAATGAAGTAAATGTTCAAAGTGGGTTCCGTTGTTTTGTAAACAATAATACAGCCAATTTTCAAATTCTGCACGAACTTTGGCAAATGTTGTTCTGGTAATAGCGCGACATGCTTGAGTAATTCTTTCCCGCAATTCCTCAAGTGACGCAGGTTGAGTTTTATTAACAACTGTCTTGAGGTAACCCCATAGAAAAAAATCAGGTGGCGTTAAGTCTGGTGACCTCGGTGGCCACTCAATAGGACCTCTCCTTCCAATCCATTTGTTCGGATAATTAGTATCCAACCAGTGCCTTATTGCAGCTGCATAGTGAGGAGGTGCTCCATCTTGTTGGAAGTGCAGCAATTCTTCGTCTAGAGCTAGATTGCTTTGGTCGTCCCTTTGGTTCTCTAAGTCATGCACAATTAAGGGTTCGATGGTGTTTTCCAGCATATCCAGATATATAGCCCATTGTAAGTTTTTAAATTGTCACACTGTATATATATATATATATATATACATATATATAAATTTAACAACAACATTTAATCCCAGTTGAACCTTTTAAATGAAAAATTATGTCGCTCCCTATTTGTACAGCCAGCATGTCAGGTACATTTGAAAGATGTCGTTTGTAAATCGTTTAATTTTTTCGATCAAAAAATTAAATACTAACTAAATACTGTGTGTACTTCGGTGAATGGCAATGACATTTTATGGATGGAAGTTTACGATAATATTCCGTCCCATTTGAACCTTTCAAAGGGAATATTATATCGCCACCAATATGTCAGGTACATTTACATGGGGTATCGTTTCATTTTTTCGAACAGGAAACTAAAGACTAACTAAATACAGTGTGTACTTCGGCGAAGGTCAATGTCATTTTTTGGATAGAATTCAACTATAAATATAATACAGTGTGTAGTTCGTCGACTGGCATTGTTTTCCTTTTGTATGCATGTATGACCGTCCCTGTCCACGCCCACTACTTGCATGTGTAAAAATCATTTATCGATTTTCCCGATTCCATTTTACCGCCCTGTTGCTCGTGCCCTTTTTTGCGCAGCCATAAAACTGGTCCAAAGGGTATTATCTTGCACACGCAGTAATTGAAGCACACGTTTACTGTTATTGTAGGTGGTCCCGTCTTTTATTATTTACTATTATTTTAGAGGCAACGCCATCGCTATAATGCGACTTTAATGTAAATCGAAGGACTGGGAAACTGACGGATTAAATCACTAATTGTATAAATATTAATGTCACATAGTGGTCTGGAATTAACGCACGGGTTATACACGGACGGAATCACTAAACGCCGCGGTTAGAAACAAGAAAAAAGTGTATCTAACCCGTTTGTAAGCTTATGACAGAAAAAAATACGTATAAAACTTGTGGCAAAAGCAATAAGAACATGGAAAAAGGCCAGCAAACAAGGCAGGACTTGCAACCGGTGAATTTGTTAAGAAGCTTTTTTGAGTTTAAGCGGAGAAGTCGCCATTTTGTTTGATGGTTGACATTTTTGATCCTTCGCTCGGAAAAACTGTTTTTTCCCGCTTAAAAGTGAAAATTAACACGTGTTAAATAAATAATTACAAACAAACTAAAAGGAAGAAATAAGATTCACAGTTACTTCTGTAATCAGCGCCTTGCCTTTTGAATATAATTAAAGCCTAAAGTTCATGTGTTATAATTAATAACACTCATTTTTAAATTATTTTCAAAAAGTTGACGTAAAACAAGGTAATTTAATTAAACCATAATGATACAGCATTTATAACAACATTCCTCACGATCCCGTTTCACGTGAGATTGCCTTCCTTCTCGTTGCACTCGTCTGGGGAAGCCTGTCGAACGGAGACGGCGAGAAAATGAAACTTCAGACCTCAGGTGTAATGTGACTTGGATAATTTTGGTCTCAGTGTCTTTGACTTCTTTTTTCCGCGCGTCCGCTTTTGCTTGTTTTAGCTTCCTGCATCAGCTGGCAAAATCATCGGCTTAATTATAGAAAAGATATGCAAAAGACTGCAAGTGGTGTTCAATATCGTGACATCTTAACATTTCGTTCCTGGTCGTTTGGATGCTTCTCGGAAATTAATCCCTCGGTATTTTTTATTTTGTTTTACTTCAGCTTCTTATTATTTGGACATTATCATCCCATCTCTTTAAAGTTATTAGTTCCTGTATCGAGCTTATGTTGCCATAGAGATTCTTCATTCTAATATTGAATTAATGTATTGATAGCAGGTTTTTGAGAAATGTCTGTCACTATATTTTCCAAACAGTTACTGCAATATAAGAGAATAGACATTATGGTTTCGAGTACAGAATCGATTCTTTAGCCAGAAGAATCTATTGTGAGACGATATTAGAAAAGATATTTATTCTAGCATCTAGTATTGTATTCCAATTCTAGAATCTGGAATTACTTTCCAATTATGAATTCATTTGCTAGTTTATGAATTGAACAATGCTTACCAATTCTAGAACTTAATCAAAGTAAAAGTAAAAGGTACTCTTCGTCTACCTTAGAGATAGGAATATGATTAGGAAATTGTTGTGTATTTGCCTTGAATTATTGTATGAGTAACGGGACCGTATTATAAAATGACACTTTAATTATTACACAACTACTATTTGTTTACATTACAGTCAATTACCTCTAATACATAACAGTTCTTCCCGACTTAACCGAGGAGGATGGCTCAGCGGTAGAGCGTTTACCTTTCATTCAGGAGATCTTGGATTCGAACCTACGGGCCGTCTGCCCTGGCTCAGGTTTTTCGTGGTTTTCCTAGGTCATACAGCTAAATGCTGGGACAGTATCATCCACGAAATTCCATTTATCAATTTTTCTGGTCTTTCCTATCCTTACATTCCCATTACTGGCCGAAGAGGTGCTTACCCCTATAGCGGCCGGCCCCCTAGTAGGGAATGAACCTACGTTGATTTTCCATTTTCCTTCCCGACTTAAGTAAGGACCAAGTCCTTTAAATGTTCTGGTGGTTGACGCGAATGGTATGTTCTTCTTGGAAGACTGGCTGGTGTTTCACCTATTACATCGTCTTGGTCATGTTGCACCAACTGTGACTTGTTCAACTACTGGTGGCAACGCTGCTTGGACTATTGTGCTTGGATTGCTTGTTTACAAGTCTCTGTAATTTGGACCATGAATGATCAAGGGTTTCTAACCACTGCCTAAGTGTCTTTGGTGGGCTATTTCTATGTATCTGATAATTGTCATACCCTGAGACCATAACTTCTCTTTCTATCTCTTTTTCCAAGTTTGGCCACCAAACATAGATACGTGCATACGCCTTCACAGTGATAATACCTGAATGATTTGATATAATAGTTTCTGAATCTTGCCTCGGGCCTGTCATGGAAATATAACGCGGTTTTCCCATAGTAAACAACATTTCTGAACAGATTTATCTTTCTAGAGAATGCAACATATTCTTCAGCTGAAAAATATTTTTTTTCCACTCATTCATACTACCGTTCCCCCCACGGAACCGCTTTCGCATTACTTCAGGGGGGTGCGGGCGTCCCTTACACACTAAACATTCATGCAACATGCACCCTAAACTTAACTAACCAAATGCGGTCGCCCCAGTCGGGATTCGATCGCCCGAACGGAGCAACTGCATTTACTGTGACCTCGAGTGGCCAATGCGTTCTCGCACTCGACCACCGCGGTCCCTCAGCTGAAATATCTAGCAAATAGCTAGCATTCAGGAAATGTTTTTGGGCTTCTCTCAAAAGTCACACGTGCTAGTTTTCTAGAATCATTTCGTAATATGGTGCAATCTTTTTTGGGGGGAAGTGTTATGTGTTATGTGTGTTTCGTTCGCTGTTTTACCAAGGGGTATAAACAGACTATCGGCTACTGCCGGATTTAAAGAAAACACTGGATTCAACCCCGGTAAAAGCAATTCTTTGTGAATTGACCGATCGCCTTTGGGCGGATTAATTTTCGAGAGCAGCTCCCGTCCCTCTGCGGTTACCGTTGGTGCGAAGAGCGCATCAAAGTTCCGGGCCCCTGGCTGGTGACTTCATTCAATCCAGTCTGCGGGGGCGTACCTGTGGATTTTTTTTGCATCATCCTGTTAAACAACTCCCCGGAATTGTGCCTGCCTCCTCCGGAATTCAATGTAATGAACCAGTTTTTCTGTGCAGTGAGAAAGAAACCTTTTTTTCTGCTCGCATTAACTTGCAAACTTCAAATTTTACCTTCACGTAAATAGAAAGACGACCTTCAATCGCCATATGTGGTATCAGTTGTTAATTATAAAACTACCAAATTATATTCTCGTTTATTCTTGTAAACTTCAGCTTCCCTGGTGTACGTAGCTGTATGAAAATCGTAAATCCCGTTGCACCAGTGGCGGCGAGTTTTTTTTTCTGAACGTTTAAAAATTAAAAATATGTAATACGAACTTATAGCGTTATCACTTGTAGTCATTTTCTTGTACTGTCATTTTTAACAATTTAATTATATGTATGTTAAAAAATTAACTGTCTCTTATTGTGTCTTTTGTACTTGTTTGTGTACGAATTTTGCAAGCTTCAAATATATAGGAGAAGGCACAATAAAGGTGAGTTCCATTACCGTAAGCTGTCGGATTCTCGGCCTTCCACGAGGACCTACAATCAGCTGGATTTGGAAGGTGGCGCCCACTTATTTTGACTTACCCTGTACACAACTAAAGATTTCCTCCCGTAAGAGATTTTCACGAACTCCCCCTACACCTCTGAGCTAAGCTATAAGCCGTTTTCCACCTATCCGGTTACGGGTCGTTGGAAAAGCTCGATTAGCCCGTAACATTCTTTCATACCAGACCGGCACGTATCCTTACATGCTGTTAAGTTTGCCTTAGCCAACCAATCCAATACCATTCGTAATGATGTATTGTATTCTTCATCAGTTCGTCCTGCTACGATGATGTCATTAAGGTATGCTGCAGCTCTTGATACACTAACTAGCAAATTGTCAATTAATTTCTGAAAACTCCCCGGTGCTGCTGATACGCCGAAAGGCAAACGGTTTACCCGAAATAGGCCTTTATGACTATTCACGATTAGGATTTTGGCTGTTCACATCTGAATCAATTCAAGAATACCCTTTTAACCATCGTCACATATGGATCGGCAACAACTTCATATCTGACCATCAAAACTAGCAGATAATGAAAGAGAAAAGTACCCTAACGCATGCATAGTAACTGGTGTGTCTTCTTTATGTAGATGTACAGAATCCAAGCTACAAGCAGCAGTCCTAGAAATTATCATCCATGTTATACTATGGTAAATTAGACACATGTGAGTGGGCAAGCAATCTAACAAATACAATGTGTGTGAAAATGATAACCGAAACTTACAACCATTTTAAGAACATTCCCGAATGCCATGGAAATAAAACATCATAGAAAGCGACTTTACGTAATATACGACGGTACGTATTTCCAGTTTCTTAACATTAAGGAAGGAGTTACCTTTCTAAAATTCTGCTGCAATTAAAATATTACCGTCTTCTTCAGAGTGTTTCTCACCCCCTAGCATATAAAATGTTAAATGGCTTCGTCGTTGGAAGCTGTTCTACAGCCATTCTAAGAACAAAAATTATCTTTAATTATGTGCTTCTGTCGACGGTACTCGAAATTAAAATTTTTTCATGTACAAAAGATCATTTTTGGGCCTGGATTGATAGTGGAACAGCGTTAAATGACAGATCTATTTAGTATTTTATATAGCGGGGGATGCAAAACATCTCAAAAAATGGCATTTTTAATTTCCAAATCCAAATTTTGAATAGTGCCAGCAAATGAAAGTTATTTTTTGAGTTTAGACTGGTAGTGGAACAGCGTTAAACAACAGAGCTACTTAGTACTTTATACAACGAACGAAGGTGGTAGACATCCAGAAAACAGATTTTTAAGAATCATTACATTCTATTGTATTTTAAGACCCCTGAAGAGTATCTGTAAAAGGTTTTGTATCGCCGACACTGCAGCCTAAAGGGCTTATTGTTTTCATCCTGGATATCTAATCTACCCAATCTGTGATTTTAATATCCTAATACCCTATAGTATAGTGCATAGGTTTCTCACAGGGTGTCTGCTGAAGTCCCTTCGGTTCCATATGTAGTTGCCCGAGTATGCGTTGTCTTATACTTACCAATGCATCGCAGTTGCATAGAACATGCATCGGCGTTTCTGGTTTCCCATTGCAGAGTCTAATGTGGGGTCTTCATCAAATCTTGATCTTCTTGATGGGTTCTTCAACAGTTGATTATCCAGTTAGAAAGCTTGTGGGAATCCTAAGCTCAGTCCTTAACTTAAGCACTTCCTCGGCTTTATTTGAGGCAGGTCCATTTATAAATGCCTTGTTATGGTCTGCTGGCCAAGTAGATTTTTGTGTTGGCTGCACATCCATTCGTTTATATAGTTACAGATTGCATTTCTGAATATCATGAGTGCTATTTCTTACCCCCAATACCTATTGATTCCTACCTCGTAGATTATCTTGATTTCGCATTGCCTTCAAAGCCACAATGACCTGGACCTAGAGAGCAGTCTCTCCATGTTCTATCCTGCTAGGTCATTGAGTTCTTCATAACATTCCCAAACCAGTCTTGACGAGGCCTTTAAGTTCGATAGAGCTTTCAAAGCTGCATGGCTGTCAGACAGGATATAGATATGCCTACCTGCATAGGACTTCCTATGTTTTCCCGCTCACACTGAAATATGGCGTGTATTTCCGTTTGAAACTCCGAGGCGTACTTGCCAAGGGGAAAGCTAAGTCTTTCACATGGAGGAAATTACTGACCTTGTACTTCCCACTCTGCCCAATCCTGAATTTCCACATCGTACAATGTAGTTACGAGATATTCTACCTTCTCATACCAAGTATGGAGCCCCTTATCCTATCAACTAAATTTGTGTGCTCTGTTTCTGTACGTAAGTTGTAGTTAGAGTTCTGAAATTTATAGACCTTAGTCTGGCCTCCCCCTGAATCGTAAACTGAAGAGACTGCATTACACCGGACCACCACACCAGGGTTGTAGGCCTAACCACTCTGATGTAAAATCAGTATGCCATGGTAGGTATAAGATTCATTTATTTGTCCCAAGGTATAGAGCTCTCAATTTCTCTACATTCTTCCTTCGCATGAATGATACTGCGGTGGACTGACGTTTAGGCCTTCTTCTTCTCTTCGCCTTGTTACTATTCAGGGCTTTCTGCATTGGTCCCTGTATTAAACAATTTCCTTGCAATCATTTTACATAAACAGCAGTTATGACAACAACGCATTGCAAGCTATTGTCATTACAATTGGCATAAATGTGGTAGGTAGTTTACAATGTTTAGTTCCATGGTATTCGGTAAAGACCTGCAATTTGGGTGCTAGCAATGATTGCTGGCGTGAGGTAGGTGTCTCACTGTTCGTTATTCCAAAAAACTAAACTGGTTACAGAGTCTTGACTTTGTTTTAATTTTAAGGAAATTCGATATATCTTGATACTCTGGTATATTATGTTCTTAAAAGATGGGAGTTTAAAATAAGGTAAAAAAATTACTAAATTAGTGCAAATGTATTACAAACATAAACTGATTTAACTTATTTTTATCTATATTCGCAAGTTTTTAATAATTTTCCGATAATTTATTATTACCTTATTACAATTTCGGATATGGTATCTACTAATAAAAACAAATTGTATGTAGAGAGGCCACAGAGCTTTGATGACAACAGAAAATGCTATTTTAGCTATTTTTAGTAACCCCTTTAAGAAATCTGGATATTTTCTTGAAATACTTTAATGCTTAAGAGAATTTAAACAAAATAAAACTAAGCCGAGAGCAATACCGTGAGAGCAATAAAAACCCAAGTTAGATACCCTTGGAATTTGAAAGACTTGTCTTAAATTAATCTGTAATTATAAAAATGTAAACATTGTAAATATTTTTAACTTTCATACATTAATAATTTACATTTTACATCTCAAATTTTATTAGGATATTTATTTAATTATTTTATAGAAATATAAAATTAACATTTTATTTTGCCTATCTTTTAGTTAACTATATACAAGGTTACACTGCCATCTCAGGTGTTCTGTGGTTCCTGTGGTCTAAGTAATGAGGTTGTACAGTTATGGGCTGTGCAAATAAATGTTTATTTGGAATAAAATTGTTTCATACACATTTACAGAACAATGTAAATAAAGGATTTTACAAAAGACGTTGAAAATGTTGACCCTTGTTTTGTAAACATAATTGCACTCTTCCCTTAAGATTTTCAAACACATTCACCAGAGCGTCAGGGGTAAGTTAATCTAACTTTTGTGGAGTAGCTTTTTGCAAATCTTCTAGATTCTGTGGTATATTACTAAAAATATTGATTTTTAGGTAAGGGAATAGAAAGAAGTCGGGAACTGTAAGATCAGGTGACAAACTAATGTCTACTAATTAACCGATCATCACAAAATTTCTGTAAACATTGTATGACACAATTAGATAGCAGTATGTGCTGTGTCATTGCCCTGCTGGAAGTAACCATTTCTAGTTTTATCATCATGAAGTTC
>JABXWE010056412.1:0-22585 GCA_014611495.1 Limonius californicus | reverse complement strand
CTAATCGTCCTATCAATGCTTATTGACGCATTCATATAAACATGAATAGCGTATCGTTATATCGATACGTATTGTACTATCAATAAGTATCATCGTATCCAATATATATTGTCGCATCAATACATAACTACCTATTAATATGTATCATCGTAGAGGAACGTATCTGCAGATCAATACTTAGCGTCGGATTAGTACATGCTTCGTGTGAATACGCATTGTAAATTAATACGTGACATTCTTTAAGTACTTATTTTCCTATTAGTACATCTCTGTCTAATATAAAATACGTATTGTCGTATCAGTAGGAATCGGTCTGTCAGTACGTATCGTGTAGCGATAAGTATCATACGATCAGTATGTAACGCCCTACCAATACGTATCGTCCTATAAAGACTTATCGTATCAATACATATCATATCAATATCTAACTATCAATACGCATTGTCGTAAGATACGTACCACGTATCGTATCATATTATCCACGCATATAATCTTATGTCGTGGCGATACCTTACGCTGTATCGATACATATTGAAATATCAGTACGTAAGCTCAGGCTTGTCTGAAGCATGTAGAATCATTTAATCAATCAATCACATAGATTTATTTTTGTCGTTTCTGGTAAATTACAAAACGGTTTTCAATAACAACAATACTTTACAAATTCCAAAATAAAGATAATTTTAGAGAAATCTTAAGGAAGTCTTTGATTCTGGATACTGTTAAAAGGAAAGTACATGAAATATATTGAAGGTTATATAATCGTGTTAAATATATTTTATAAAAACCATTTAAAAAAATAAATAGAACCGTATTGCAGGATATAATTATTACTATACAAAAAGAGTAGATTGAATTGTAAATTTTAACAGTTAAAAATGAAAGTGTAAACATTTACTTTCGCCTGTACCATACGCAAAACATTTACTTCTAAAGTTTTACGCGACTGTGCTAAAATTGTAGGGCCGTTGCCATGGAAACTTTTCGTTGCCACAACATTCGTAATTATTATGAATGAAACTTGAATGAACCTGTTCTTACAAGAAATTAAAGTTGTATTTAGCATGGAGAACACAATTGAAATGTGCCACATATACGAGGGCTTTAGGAAAAGTTTCCTGAACACGCAGCTGAATGCGTGTATAAGATCGTGAAAGGAGGTATTATTCTATTCCAAAATACCGCAATATTGTAAAGCATCTGCTAGGAATAAAACATTAACAAAGCAGGGGTAAAATTTCTCACGTGCTATTGCAGCTGAAATTGATAATCATCCCCGTTAAAAACATGGTGATAAGAATTCTCAGCAGTAACAGCTTTCGCCCTTACAAAATAGTGTTGTAACAAGAGACGTATGGAAGATAATGGATTTTTGTCCGTCTCCATTTGCTAAAGAACATTTTTACGAAGCTTGATTAAAAAACAATTATGCGATTAAGAAGTACAGCATTTATTATTGGAATATTGAAAATTCGACGTATGAGGTGGTATTACTTAGCCGGCATGTTGTTTTTTGAGGTCCTCCTTAATTACTGGAACGTAGCTAAATTTTCTGCTAAACACTTTTATAGAGTTTCTGAAAGATCTTTGGGCAGTAGCAATAAAGAACATGATACTCTAGCGAGATGGAGCTTCTACTGAAGTTCTTCATGAGATTGTTAGCTTGAAGAAACAATTTTAATTAAAGAAGGTACCACTAAAAAATTGAACACTGTCTGGAAGCAAACGATTAACAGTGTGATCTTTAAGTTTTTTTTTTGTTCGTCCACCATCCATGCCTAAGGTACTGCAGCCTAGAAGGCTTATTGTATTCACCCTGGATATTTAACTCACCCATTCTATGATCTTGGTACCCTGTAGCATGTACATAGATTCCTCGTTGTAAAGTCTGCATTTGAAATCTCTATCAAATTTCTTAATCCTCTTGGGATGTTCCTCAACAGTCTCGTGTCCTCTTAGAAAGTTCAGTGAGGATCCTAAGCTCTCCCTTGCTTAGCTTGGCACACACTAGCTAGTTCTAGCCCCTAAGGGACCTTCTGATTCCTGTCTTGTAAGTTCATCGGCGTTCTCGTTGTCTTCGCTCTCACAAAAACCGGAAACCCCAAACATTCTCACCAAATGCCGGCCTGGTAGATTATTGAGTTCTTCATAACATTCCCAGACCAGTCTTGATGAGGCCTTTAAGCTCGATAGGGCTTTTAAGGTAGCCTGGTTGTCAGATAATATACGATACGCCTACTTATATAGTACCTTCTGTTGCTTTTGCGCGCACAGTTGAATACGGCGTTTATTTCCGTTTGTAACACCGAGGTGTACCGGCCAAAAGGAAAGTCGTGACTTTTTCTTGGCTTTATCCCATATATATCTGCCGCTGCACTCGCCTCGGCTTTCGAGTCGTCCGTGGCCCAGATAAAGCTGGCAACGGGAAAGTCCTGTACTTGTGCTCTCCACTCGACGCAATCCCAAGTTTTTACCTCGTAGAGTGTAGATACGAGATATTTTGACTTTATATGTTCCGTTCTCATATCAACTCTGGAACCTCCTATGTTATCAATTAAACTCGTATGCTCTCTGAATTCTACAATATATAAAGTCCTAGTCTGACCCTCCCCCCTCCGAATCATAAGGTGAAGGGGGGTATTGAACTCATTCCATTTCAACGGAATGCGTTGTTCTCAATGCCCCCGTAATGCTTAGGCTGGGAAACCTTTGCACTCGTCTTAGTTTGGTAGTTTTGTGCTTAACTTTGGGCGAGTGCACCAGGGCTGTATTTGTAACTGCAGGTCTAACCATTCTAGTGTACAGCCAGTACATGAGTACAACATACTAGGTCTGAGGCCCCAGGATTTGTCATAAGTGCGTCCACCCACCGCCAGGGTAATATTCACTTTCAAATAACTTTCTTGGTTGCAGGTACGTTTAGAGTCTTAAATAACCCTCAAATCTTTTATCTCTTCCAACAGATTGATTTCTTTGGCGCCAAGGTATAGAAATCTCAATCCTTTTACATTCTGCCTTCGTGTAGATAGTTCTACGGTGGTATTATGGGGACGAGTGTGCAGGCTTTCTCCTTCTATCCACCTGGTTACTACATTCAAGGCCCTTTGCATTCATTCATGACTATGTTAACAAATCTTCCTTCAACTAGGATGACCAAATCATCCGCGTGGTCTAGGGATGAAAATGCTTCATTGCTAAGGTCATCCACGACTAGATTCCATAGTTAAGGGGAAAGAACTCCTCCCTGTGGGCCTTCTGATCATTTAGTTATGGTATTGTTCCGCTCTGCAGTCTCCAAGGTGCAAGTAGCCCTAATGGTAGCCGACCTCCCATAGGAGTGGCCCCTGAAGAAGAAGAAGAATTGTGTACTTTCTTTCATTCTAAAACTACTACACTTTTCTAATCGATCTACTTATAAAATACCAGCTAAATCTGCAATTTTTATTGCAAAAACCTAAAATAGTGGTTTGTTTGATATTTAATTGTGCTAATAAACACATTTAAGGCTACTAAGTGTGTTGCATAACCATTGGGGGATATAATGTTGTGTGTTTGTCCACTAAAATACTGGTAAGATTCAAAATCAGCTTCTAATCTACTACAAAATATAAAAACATATGTATTAGGGTAAAAGTGGGATGGTTGCCCTAGGAGGATAGATGCCCCGTAATTTAAATTGAGATTTGTAAACATAACACTATCGTAGCTAATACTTCTAAGCAAAGGTGGACCCCTCACGCCACCGGTGTGCGAGCGGCAACCCCGTGTATCGAACGTGTCGTGTGTTATTTAGTAAAGTTTGATGACTTCGCTCACAGACAACGCGGATTACGAAATCAACGGTTTCTTGGAAGCGTGTAACTTTTTATTTTAAAAAGTAAGTTGATTTTATTTTATTGTTATTTGCAAGTGTATGGTTTGAATATCACTAATTGGTACAGGTTTTGAAATTTTATTTATGGTGTTTTGTTTTAAAAAAGGGGGCATCTATCCCTACTGAAAAGGATAGACGCCTCGACTTTTTTGAGTATAGATGCCCCTAAGGGAGAGCTTTTTTGCGATATCTGACAAGTCTTTAAACAATCAAATCTCTGCAGAAGATAACGCAATTCACCAAACTGAAGAGGCTCTAGAGCAGGAACCAGGTCCATCCAATGAATCAATTCTAGAAGCTGACCGAAATGTACCCAACATTTCTCCGGATAGGAGATTTTCTATTTCAAGCCCATCGATTCTTTTGCCAAATAGCAATAGCAATATTAAACATCATTGATACTTCAGAAAAAGAAACACCAAGCAAATATTTGCATGTATGTTTTTCGGTACCAAAAATTTTGGTTCCATTGTATAGGAGAGGAAAACAATTTGCTAGAAAGAAAATATTGAAGCTAAGAAAGTTAGGGCTAAAGGTAAGGCTACTCCGAACATACCTTGCAAAAATAGACGTCGGCCAGCTGAAACTGATATCCAGAAGAAAGTGCCTGCAAAACGCTTTAGGAAAAGACCAAAAAAAAATATCAAGTTCAGATGAAGATGAAATGTCTACAGAACATTCTGATCAATCAGATACAAAAAAAGATTTAGAATGTACAGAATGATTTGAAGGATATGGAAAGACCAAATCAGCTGCTGATTGGATACAATGTATTATGTGCAAACAATGGTTACATGAGGTTTGTACTATGTACGGTGACTATTGCAACAAATGTGGTCGAATAAAACGTGCAAATTTAAGAAGTGACTTTTTTGTTCTATTATATTTTTTTATAAGAATATAATAATTAAAACCTAAGTAATAATAATATAATAATTAAAAGTTTAATAGGTAATTAAAACCAAAGTGTAATGTGCCATTAATAAAGATTAAAATAAAACGTATTAATTATAAATTTTCTTTGATTAATCCCTGGGCAACTATCCTCATAGTGATATAAGCATCGGGGCATCTAACCCATATAGTAGGCATCTATCCTCATAACTAGTGCTGGGAATTTCATTACTTTTTAAAATACATGTTATAGTTTTATTCAGTTACTCTTAACTACGCAGTAGCTAATAGACATGGTTTTCATCATAGATAATAATCTGTTTAAATATTATTATTTTTTCGGGAAAAAACAGTCAATTTCAAAATGTGGGGCAACTATCCCACTTTTACCCTAAATGTTTCCTGAAGCTCCTGGCTTTCTTGAAACTTTTACATGGATTTACCTATATTTTTGACCGGACAAACTGTTAGGTAATTGAGAATCCTTTAAGACTTAAATTTGAAAGTTTAAGAGATAATTGAATAATGATAATGGAAACTTCTGCTAAAGTTTTAGATATGTTTAAAACCTCCAAGCTGTTAACTGATTTTAAGAGGAAAATGGGTTAGAGGCTCTTTGAATATGTGTATCATTTATAAATTAAAATTGTAGTATATGTATTTTAACCGTAGAAGGGGCATGAAGTGAGGGAAATGTTATAAAAGCGAATATCATTTTTAAAAGGAACCATATTCAATATTTTGTACGTTTTTGACTCACGCAACGGCTCTGCGTTACTATTTTCTTCATCTTTAATTGTACATTTACAATCTACTTGTGTTATTAACAACCACCTTCTTCTCGTTCTTCTTCGTTATTAACCTTCGCCTTCGTACCAATACTGAACGCGAACAATCTTTTCGCCCACGTGCTTCTCCTCAGCGTTAAAGTTGAATAACGGGGGATTTGCAATTTAGCGTTGAATCCGATTCAAAAGTAAATCCTGCAGTTGCCAAAGCCGGATTGGGGAATTTTTGTGGAGGGTTGCATTTATAAATTTTGATGTTTCGGCGACGTCTAGGATTCGAATCGAGATGTTTTCTAAAAACACTCCATCAAACTGAAATGACCATCACACATTTTTGCTTTAAGACGTGATTTTAGAGCGAAGGAACTACTATGCTAGTTAAAAGGAAAAGAGTTGATTAATTAGAGAGAAAACTTGTTCAGCATCGATATCTTTAATCATTTTTTCTGTTTAGACAGTGAAGCTTTACTAAGGAACGTTTTAGGAGCAACATTTATTAAAAGGTACAATTTTCTGCCTTGTTTTCTTCCCAAGTTTGGGAGTAATATGTAATATTTACAAGAGGAAAGTGTTCTGGGGAACGGATGTGAGCAAGATTTGCTTTATTTGGTCTACTATACCAAAGTAAACGAAACAAACGAACCTCAGGGTATACTGGAATTCACGAATGAATATTCATTTTTAGCAAGTTTTGAAGGTGATGTTTGTTTGAAGAAGGGGTTCACGAATCCATACTTTAGTACGTATAAGATATTTGCTGCAAACTTTGGTTAATTTGTAAATTGTAATATATTTTAGAAACTTGTAATTAACTCTATTTATTTGCAAAATTAAGAAACTTTAACCTTTAGGGATCTTTTCTGCATGAAAGGAATATCATTAGTGTCATTGAGCATATTACTAAATGGTCGTTCGGAGCGAAGATCAATGGAGTAAAAAGTAAGTGTGATTATTTCGCGGATCGATGCGAGTTTCGTAATTTCAGCAAAAGGAGTTGCCGCAAACACAATAAGAGGGCTTTTAACTGCTTAGAATTATGATTTACGATGTTAGTTTGCGGCGTACTTCGCATAATTACTGAGCACAACCAACAGAGCTCTCCTGCGAAGGACTCGAAAGTTTCTCGACGAACACTAAACAAAAGGTCCGCTAAGCAGTAATAAATTAGAGGATTATAAATATTCATAAAAGTGTAAGTGCTGTCTTATCAAGTGATCCAAGTTAACTCTCGGCTGAAGTAAATACAATTAACGAGATAATGTGGAATAGGAATGTTGTTGCTCTTGCCAGCGCCTACTCTCTTTCGTTACTGCGCTAAATAATACAGTAACGAACGGGTTATCACAACAGAGAAGTGCGTTAATGTTGACTTTGCCAATTTATAAAGCCCCCTCCGTCCTCGAGAATCGAGACGTACAGAATTTAAACTGCAGCAATAAATCCGTTTCCGGCATTTCGCCCGGAATAATATCGCCCGCATTGTTGTGCCGGTGAAACCGGCGAAGATAAATGTTAATATTCCGGGGACCCGGGCCAATAATCCTTATATATCTAAAAATAAATCGAACAAAACATGATATAATGTGCCGAGTTTATATAGATGGAAGCAAATGGTGAGCCCTAACACAAATCCCGCCTCTAATCCGGACATTTCTCAGTTCAACGTGAACTTGGAGAGATAAAAGTCCGGATTTCAGTTTGCGGAACTCCGGGGCACTCCGAAATACGACCGTAGCCAGGAGGTCCGACCTGGATTAATTCTAAGGAGTCCTCGGGACTTTTCCGGACGACTGACTTAAAAATAAAAAGGAAAATAAAAAGTCTGCCTTTTTTTTAAAGCTGCTCATAAAGTTTGGAGTTTTAAAACTCCAACTAATGAACTGCGATGAATATTATTGGAAGGGCTGAACTCTGACCTAAACCAACAATAAAATGGTTGCCTTAAAACGATTGCAGCAGTGAGTGGATGATACGGTTAGACGCATTAATGGATGTTAACAGACGCAAACCAAACAGGGGTACAAAATTGGCGAAACGCTTCCGCTGAGCTTTCCCACACTTTTGAACCGTTAAAAATACTTTATTGGTTAAAAATAAGTTACTTCCATTTAACATAAATAGTATAAATTAATTACATATGAAGAAATATAATAGATATTAGAATATAAGTTGGTTTTCAAAGAACTTATAGGATTCGCAAGAAAAATAATAAAAATAAGAAGAAGGTTTACATAACTGGAGAAACATCTGCCAGATTTTTACAAGAGCTTATTTTGTAGACAAAGTTTAATAGCGAATAAAAATTCGAGCATACCCTTTCGAAGATAATAGTGAACACACACATATTTTTAAAATCCAGTTCTGGTGTTCCTCGAGAACATGAATGTAGTACAGACTATTATGTTCATTTGATTTTGCCACTTCATTTGAATTAAAGTCATATTTTAATTGCCATTCTTATGTTGATTACAGTTTTCGTTATTTTTTTTAAGATTGAGCGATGGGAGGCCAATGCGCAAAGCCTTTGAAAGTTCCCTTTGTAGCCTATATTTGCCGATCAAAAATAATTGTCGGAAATATTGACTCTCGGAAGTTGTACGTGTTATTTTGTTACAGGATTATTTCAACATATTTCACAATGTGGTGTAATCTTTTTTGGCAATACAGGTTCGGTTGCGTTTAGTTTGGGAGTCGAATTCAACATCTTGTTCGACCCAGTCACCCGATTCCATCTGCGGAAACCGTTAATAAATTAAGTACCGCAGGGGCGGCTTGGGTTTTCGATGGGTGTCCGTTGCGTGATCGTAGAGCTGTTTTCACCGTGGGATGAACAGAACCATTGACAAGTGTCGGATTTAAAGAAACACGCTGGAATTTTAACCCTTGAAAGGCAATTCATTGCGAATCTGCCGATCGCCTTTGGCGGATTATTATCGAACCCATTTCTTGTTCCTGTACATGTGCCGTTGCTGCGACAAACTATGAAGGTTGTGCAGCGAATATTTCGTCTCGAAATTTCCCGAAGAACGTTTGCATTTTTCATGCATCTTGAAAACACCCTAAAATTGTGCCTGCCTCTTTCTACTCCATTCACCGAAAGTCAAGGCAAAATAACCAGTTTTTGTATTGTGAAAAAAAAACCTTCTACGCGTTTAGCTTTCAAAATTTAAGTGATTGATCCTTTTATTTTGATGCTACAAAAGGCGACCTTCAGTCGTCGATTGTCATTTTCTTTTCCTGTTAATTGTATAAAGTAATTATATATTGTATTATTCTTGTAAACTCAGACGCCATTGGCCACGTAGATCTGTTTGAAGAATTTAAATGCCGTAAGCCAGGAGCGGCGAGCCTCCTTTTGAACGTTCAATTAATCGTTTGTAGTATTGAACTATAATATCACCATTTGCTGTCATTTTTTTTGTATCGTCATTTATTTCCAATAGTTTAATTATATGTGTTTTGCAATTTATTACATCTTTTATTGTTGTATAGTTTGTATTTGTGTGTGTATGAACTTTACAAGCTTTATAAACAGGCACAATAAAGGTGAGTCCGATTCCCGTAACCTACTGGCTTCTCGGCCTTCTACGAGAACCTGCAATCAGCTGTGATTTCGACATACCCTGTACACAACTAGGAAGATTTCCTCCCGTAAGCAGTTTCCACGAATCTCCCCTACTCCTCTGAGCTAAGCTGTAGGCCTTTTTCCACCTATCCTGTTGCGGGTTGGCGAAAAATCTCGTTTGACCCGTAACAAGACGTAGAGGACCTACAGCTTAACGTGGGTTCCAAACCACGGGAATTGTACTTCTACTCCAAAGAAAATTTACTAGACGTAATACATCGCTTTGTTATTGCCTTGCGAGGTAGAACGGCCGTTAAAAATCTAACGCTCTGACCTCTCGCCTACAACCGCCTCATATTTGAGTTATAAAGGTGAATTTTCGAACAAATTGAAATATCTAATATGAGTTTTAAGTCAAAAATTAGAGATCAAAATTTAAAGTTGCAATCAAAATATGAGACCTAAGTCGAAATGCTTCATCTTTGTCTTCTGCAGTTAGTACAGTTCTATTTGCATTTTTCTTTGTGTTTTGATTTTGTATAGTTACAATTTTGACTTTTAATAATTAAAAAATGCATTAAAATAGAGATTTTTCAATTATCAAGTTTTCTGCGTAGTAAATATTGTGTGTCACATTAAGAAAAATGAAATATATTTGTTAGATTCACCAGGAATCCAATAAACGTCCACCTACTGTACATACAGGGTGACCCACCGAAACCAAAGCAGGAGTGTTTTGTGGCAATAAACTTTTATTATTTGAAAAACTTCCGAACACGTTAAATGAATTTACCACGAGGGCATGTAAGTTGGCTGTTTCCGTTCAACTACCTTCAACCGCGAAGTCGGGGTGATTTTCACCCTAAACATTTTAAATGGCGAGGGGTATCAAAAGACACACTCCTACCATTTGAAAGCTCAATGAATTTTCTTTACAGTAGTGTTTCATTTTTGGATTCCGACTTCCTGCGGAAATGCAGTCCACAGTTTTAGGGTAGTGAATGTTCTGGAGCATTTATAGGATGATTAGATAAACATTGGTTAACCGTACGTAGGCGGAAACATTTGAATGATTTTTAAGTCAAAGCCATGCTGTATTTCTTAATGGCCGTTGTTGCCTTTGAACATTTCAAATTGTTTATTCGGTTTCAGAAAGAGTTGAAATAATTTCGTTTTTCTTCGGAAAGAATGAATGTGGCAGTAGAGGCACCGAATTGTTCCATTAGCAACAAGCAGATAAGCATGTCAATCGCAAGTATGTGTTGGAGTTAGCGAGAAAATTTCGTGGTCCGGGCCTGTCTCAAAAAAAATCCAAATGTTGAAAGTTTGGTAAGAAATGAAGCGCTGGAAGTCGCGGTACTGGGTCACATTGTTCGATTCTACGTTGAGTACAAAGCAAATGGCTATTCTATCGGGTATTAATCAAACCACCATTTAACGAGTTGTATCCCTACAAAATTCATCTGCTATAAGTACTCAATGAAGGCAAGACGACTTTGACCGCTGTTTGCAAATTTTATTATACGTGAACGGACGATAAATATTTTTTAAGGTCTATTTTCTAATTAATTCACTTTCAATCGCCATAATTGTCGCTGTTGGTCAGATCCCGAGGATATTTCATATTTTTGTTGGCATTTTTGATGATCGGCTAGTTGGTCCTTTTTCTTACCTAGTAATTTGACTTGATATATGTACTTGCAATTGATATTATAAAGAATGATGATCGTTACTTCGAAGATTCATTGATATTCCTCCGCATTATTCACTGGTTGTTCGACAGTATTTGGATCGAAGGTTTCCGAGTGAAAGGATTGAAAGAAGAGGAGTTTTTGAATGGCCAACAAAATTGTCAGATTTATCTCCGCTAAGTTTCTTTTTGTAGGGTCATTTAAAGATTACAACTTATTAAACCCAACCCGATTCTTTACAAGATTTACGACAGCGTATAATCAACGAAAGCTGTCTAATCACTCCACAAGTGCTTTAGAATGTACAACAGAACCATTTTTACTGTATGGTGGCGCTCATTTCTAACATTTACTATCCTGAAATTTTGGACTACATTTCTGTGGGAATTAATGCTCAGAATCCAAAAATAAAACACTCTGAAAAGCTAATTCATCCAGCTTTACAATGGTCTCTTGATACCCCTTGCCTTTTTAGGGTGAAATATAGATAGGTAAACGGAAATAGTCGTATTACATGTCCCCCTGGCAAACTATTTTGACGTGTTCGGGCGTTTTTCGAAGAATTGGGGTTTCCTGTCAAAACACGCCTGTTTTGTTTTCGGTGGGCCACCCTGTATATGTAATTAAGGAAGCATAAAGGTTGATGTTAAATATTAAATATATGTAACTTGACGCTAAAATTTTTGTATAAAATATGTAGCTATTTCGACATCACCTCCGTTCATTTAAATACACCCATAAATCACAACTTCACGACTTTGTAAGACTACATTTCCAAAAGAGAAACATTTTCCCATAACGTTACAGGTTTTTCCGCAACATTCGTTTGATCTAAAAGTTTATTTCTTATTTACAGTGATGTATTGTTCACAGCAGTCTATAACATCAAACATCTCCTTTATTGCTGCTTACATTTTCATCGGAGAAGCTCGTATTTTTCAGTTTAATGACAACTGTTTCTATGTACCTACACCGAACTCAATAAAATGTTTGATGTTTGTTGCGCAATTCTTTGTCGTTTACTGCTTGATAATAGACCGCGTTATCGAAACTGCCACTTTAAACCGTTGATTTGTAGCTTTTTTAACGTATTTGCGGAATTATTAAATTAAATTCACGGGGAAGCTCAGAACGGATTGCTTCAATAAAGTTCAACATTTCAGCATTTAAATCGAAGAACGAGATAATGTCTTAAGTGAAAGGCGAGATGAAGGCAGAAGAGAAAGAATGAAAGAGAGCCCAATTTTCATTTCAAACTGATTTTACCACCGGTTTCAAAACACTTCAACCGGACTTGACTGGAATTAAAGAAGTATAACGAACGGTACGGATATTAGCTGTCGAACAAACGCCACAAGACTTTCCTTGCGAACACTCTTGCTGTCGTTCTTTACGGAAGAGTTTTAAACTGTTAAAAATGCTTTAATCTTTGCAACTAAGTACCTTTCAAATAGCATTTAAAATTATGTTCATAACTAAGACGCTAACCAACCGTTTGGTGGACATCCAACTTGCTCGCAGTGCCAAGTATAACTGCACCAACGCAGAAAAACTAATTTACACTTTGTTAGGCACCCTTCACTTGTAAAATAATATAGGACAACTCTTGCAACATAAATAAAACCTTTACTTTGATTTTCAGGTACCTTATATACAGGAAGAGTATTAATTTTAAAAATAAATTTTAGTATTTTAAGGAAATATTTGTTTATGGAAGTTGTCTGAGTGGATAACTAAATTTTTAGCAACTAAAAATGCTGTTTCTGTATCGTTAAAGTAAATTTAGCATCATAAAAATCAGATAAACTTTTAGTTAATGTTGTTAGGAAAAATACGAATACCTACAAATACAAGAACAGCCAACCCTGCTTTGACTGTCAACATTCCTTAGAAGAATGTAAGATTTTGAGAATTACCAACAGCATATACTACGTGCCTACAGTAATATTTTATATTAAGAATAAATTGCTTGCGGAGCATCTATCCGGCGAGCCATCGGCGTGGCGAGCAAGTAGTTGTCGAGCTTACAGACTCGCGGGCATCGGGCAGGCGAGCTAAAGTTGTCGGACTTAGAGACACGCGAGCAAAACGGCAGGAAAGCAAACGGGAGGCGAACAAACGGTGGCAAGCTAATGGTGGGGAGCAAATAGTTGTCGAGAGAGATTCGGAAACAAACCGCAGGCAAGCAAATAGTTGTCGACCTTAGAGATTCGCGAGCAAGCGGTGGCAAATAGTTGTCGAGATTAGAGACTTATGAGCAAACGCAGGGAGTAAATAGTTGTCGAGCTTAGAGTCTCGCGAGCATCCCATTTGCGAGCAAAAACGGCGAGCAAATAGTTGCCTAGTTTAGAGACTCACGAGCAATCAGTAGGCAAACTCCAGACAGGCAAGCATCCGGCTTGAGAAAACGGTGGCGAGCAAATAATTGTCGAGCTTAAAAACTCGCGAGCAAACGGCAGGCAAGCAAATGGCAAGCGAGCAAACGGTGGCGAGCAAATATATGTCAAATAAATAGTAGTCGAGCTTGGCTCGGGAACATACGGCAGGCGAGCAAATAGTTATCGAGCTTAGACTCGGGAACATACAGCAGCCAGCAAATAATTGTCGAGCTTAGAGAGTCGTGAGCTAACGGCAGGCAAGCAAATGGTGGCGAGCAAATAGCTGTCGAGCTTAGAAACTCGCGTGCAGATGGCAGGTGAGCAAAGAGTGGCGAGCAAATAGTTGTCGAGCTTATTAGAGATTCGCGAGTAAACTGCAGGCGAGCAAACCGTGGCGAGCAAATAGTTATCGAGCTTAGAGCCTCGCGAGTAAACTGTAGGCGAGCAACCGACGTGGTGAGCAAATAGTTGTCGATCTTAAAAACTCGCAAGCAACAACAAGCGAGCAAGTAGGCGAACACCGATTAAAATATTTGAAGATATTGATTTTCACGTACACACCCGTAGACACGTCTTCGTAAAACCCCCACATTTGTACTTCAGTCCTAAACGAATATTTTCGTCAAAACTTTAAGCATATTTCATGAAATCCATAGTCTTTTATACTGATAATATGGCAATGCTAAAACTGTTATTTAAGTATGTCTGCTAATAACATAGTTCTTGTAAAAATTTACCAGTATCTCATATTATTATGTGCATAAAGTCCTGTTAGAATAATCAATCCATTTTTTATCTCATACAGCAAGTTTTAACCTTGGCACCATTTAGTTATTAAAATAGAACTAGCTGAACCCGTTCTCTTGGGTAATTTCATTAAATAAAGCTGAATAACCTTTGTGATTTTTCAGGTCTCTAAAGAAAGAATATTTGGTTTTCGATATAAATCGTTTGCTTTATAAGAGAACATCATGTTATGTGTTTACCTGACGTCTCTGCTTTTTTGTACAGAAGCACCCTGTAGATTATTATATTTTCCGCACATCAAATTATGACCTTATCATTAATAATATTTCTAATTTGGAACAAAACTCTTGCTCTCCATTGTTAGTACAATATTCGT
Source organism: Limonius californicus (assembly GCA_014611495.1). NCBI lineage: Eukaryota > Metazoa > Arthropoda > Insecta > Coleoptera > Elateridae > Limonius > Limonius californicus. The sequence continues at coordinate 8,272 of JABXWE010056412.1, read as the reverse complement.
TTTCAACGCCAGTTCTAATTCCAGAGCCTACTTAAAACCCCAAATTTTGATTTTCAAAATTTTAAATATTTAGCGTAAAGCATCAAGTGATGGCCGCAATCTCGGAAATTGATTGGTGGACACTAATAATATCGATTAGTTAACTGGTGATATTTCATTTACGTAATTATAATTTTGAATATACATTTAAATTTGTAAATTTTGATGTATATTATAATTTATAATATTTAACATGAATCTCGAAATTTTATCTTTATAAATCGTCATATAACTGTAGAAATACAGCTGATTTTTAGCTCGCTATTTCAAATTTAATCCGGAAATTAAGATCCAAGTATTGATTTTAGCTTGAAATTTTCGCTTCGCATTCTACATTTAATATGGAAAGTTTAATAATAACCTCACACCTGTCAAATTTGGGGTAATGATTACGTTATTAGTGTTATTGTATCCATTGAAATGCTTCGTAGAAAATCATCGCTTTTCAGTGTTACTGACTTTTGGGCTGGAGAATGCAGGTAAATTCAGGAAATTTGGATTCATGATAGTTTGCAAAGTCAGTCCTGAACTTGGTTAATTCTAAAACACATACAAGCTGAACCAATTGTATAATTAAATAATTAGGAAAAACACGAACTAGGAAAATCGTATAAAAATTGAAATGAAATAATGCATTTATTTGAATTTGATTGATTTGAACTGATATCTGCAGAAGTAGACATTTCCGTCTAACCTTCGTTCTGAAATCCGGAAACCGTCCAAAGTGATTCTGGAGAGCTTTATTAGTTTTATAAGTAAATATTATTATCCGTATTTTCCATGCATATTTCATAGAAATTTTAAGATTCCGTCTCCGTCCTACCTTCGAGTATATCATTCTAATTTGATTAAGGATTTTTTTCTCATCGTTGTCGAGGACGCTTTGTAATTTTAATCAAAAGGAACACCTTGCTTCGCTTGCGTCGATTATATTAACCCGTTCCTTTTTCCTCGTTTTTGTTTAAAGACTACAATAGACTATTATTACAAGGGAACGGTCTTTTCTTTTTCGTCCCTTATCAGCAAGAACTCGTTTGTAAATTTAAAGGACGAGCTGCAGAGGAAACCGTCCGATTTCCATCACGCGCAGCTCTTTGTTCTTTTTCTGAGCAATTCTCTCATATATAAGGGAAGAGCAGAGGCGGCGTGAACCGGGCGCAGTAAAAATAAAACGGTCATTATGCAAAGACGAGGGCAGCAGCTAAGGATCCGTTATTAATCACGCAAAATTGTGCAGAAATTGCCAGTACTAATTTGGAAGGGTGCGATATTAATTACCTTTTTTAAAATTCGCAATGAGCACCCAGTTGTTTGTTAATTATGTTTATAAAAACAAGGTACAGTTGCCGTACGAAGTGTCCTTAGCCGTTGACGTTGACTAGAGGTCAATGAACCATTTGTAAAATATATGTGTACAGGGTGTCTCAAAATTGAAGCAATTCAATTCAAGGCGCTAAAAGAAGTCGAAAATATAGAGCAGAAGTTTCTCTGATTGACTTTCGTTATCGAGGTATTGATAAAAAAATAAGCAATAAGTTTTATCGCACGGTCGCTCCAACTAGTTGTGTAACATAATTCAATTAGGTGACTATGGCGATGTTAAAAATTTATGAATCGTTCTGTCTGAATTGATAAATATATTCAGTGACATGAAAATCGCAACACCAATAAGGGGTAGGAATTTTTTGACCAAACTTGGCGGAAACGTTTAACTACTGAAAGGTAGCAATTGATTAAAATTTTAAAGAAAAAGAACAAAATACAAACATAATTTTTATTAATAATGGGTTGGTCCCCCCCCCCCCTATTGGTTACACACTACCCCACTCTTCGTGGCATCGATTCTAGCAGATGGTCGATTTCCTTTTGAGGTATTGTGTCCCAAGCAACCTGTAACTCGTGCTGTAGAGCTTGCAGCGTCTGCGGAGGATGCAGCAAGTTCCTCAGTCTTCTCCCCATAATGTCCCAAACATGCTCGATGGGCGAAAGATCGGGAGATCGGGGTGGCCATTGCAAGAGATTGACATTATCCTCTGCAAATTGGTCCATACAACGTCTAGCAATATGGGGATGGGCATTATCCTGCTGGAAAAGTGGGTCTTCCAACTGCTGAAGAAATGGAAGAATATGGTGTTCTACCACCTCATCCACATATCGCTGGGCGTTCATATTGCCTCGGATGAATAACAAACGGGACCTACTCCCATAAGTTGTAGCACCCCATACCATAATCCCCACAGTTTGGTGCACATGCCTCGCAACAGAAAATTCAACATTGCCACGTTTCCCGCGTGTTCGTCTGGTCCTCATACGGCCATCATGCATCCCCAAACAGAATCGGGATTCATCGCTGAACACCACCCTATGCCACTGTAGGTTCCAGTGCAGCCGCAACCTACACCACTTCAAACGTTGCTGTCGGTGTTGAGCCGTTAGTGGTAACACAAGATGTGGCCGATAGGATTGCAAACCGAAAGCTCTGATTCTGCGGTAAACTGTTCGAAGGATTACAGGACGACCTTCTTTAGCTAACCATTGATCGGCAATTGATCTGGTACTGGAGAATCGGTCTCTTGTTGCCATAAGTCGAAGATGGCGGTCCTGCACCTCATTGTTCTTCTTCGCCACCCGATTCCTCTTCTGCGACGTTCCTGACCCTCCCTAGTCCATGCCTGATAGCAGAGCATGATGGTGGATTGGTTCCGGTTAAGGCGATTTGCAATTTCTCTGAACGAAAAACCACCTTCGCGCAAACCAACAATACGACCTCTGTCGAATTCGCTTAATTGGCGGTAATTTCCACGTTGGCGCACCGTAGGCATGATCTCACCCTCAAATCAAACGATCAAAAGCGAAAACACAAAAGAACTGAAGAAAATCTTTCAAAACATACACCTGATAAAATTGTTAGAAAAAACAGAAAGAACTGTCAGATAAGCCATTATCGCTTGATCCATGTAAATGAAATTTTAATCAATTGCTACCATTTAGTAGTTAAACGTTTCTGCCAAGTTTGGTCTAAAAATTTCTACCCCTTCTTGGTATTGCGATTTCCATGTCACTGAGTATATCATTATTTACATTTCCTTCTGCTTTCTATGTTTAAAATGGAACTATATTATTATAATCGAGATTACATCGATATGTTGAACGTATTAGGTCGGGTGATAACAATGGTGCGGGTATGGCATATACGACAAAGGTTTCCAAATCTCGGCACCATGATGCAAAAACTATAAGACGTGTAGAACAAAGGTGACTGGAAGCAGGCATTTTGTTCTTCATGTCATTTACAAAGATGACTGAAAGCAGGTAATTTAAATCTTCAAAAAAATAAAGCAAGACATCCTCCTCCTCCTCCTCCTATACTAGCGTAGATCACGAAAAGCAAGTTCTTGAATTTGTTGATGCGGAAGTACAAGCCTTCGATTTGCATTGTCCCAAACTTATTTCCAATAAGACACAATTTATAGATTATTAAGGAGAAATGGTCTGCATCCATTTAGGTCTTAAAAATCTCAAGAGCTTCAAGTCAATATTTGTAGATTGTTTGTTGTTGAGCGTAAAGAATGATCCACATTTCATTTAATTGAAAAGATTCTGTGGAGTGTTGAATTCATATTTACTGAGACGGGTATCATAAATAGTCATGGGAAACAGCGTGGCGGACAAGCTCGACAACTGGTAAAACAGTACTCAAAGTTAAGCATCGATCCGCGCGGTGCCTATTTGGATGGGTGATCGAAATCTTCGCTCTAACGCTGCAACCCGCGGTGCCTCGGAGAGTATCTAAAACCGTCGGTCCCCCTGGGTTATAGCGCGCCACGTCACTAACTACCTCAAACAGGGTTAAAGTGGCAGCAGGATGCGGAACTGCCTTCAGGTCTCCCCGTGACATTTCCCATGCGCAATTTATTTATTTTAATACTCATAGCCCGCATGAATTAATACGCAAAGGATGTTATCAAAGACAATGGTCAATAATCATATATTAGATATTAAATAATAATGTAATAATTAGTCCACATATTCTATCTAACCGACTTAATTCAGCATTGGATCTACAATTTTTAAATAAAAATGTACTACTTCCGTTGCTATATGAAGTTATATTAACAGTTAGATTAAATTGTTGGTTCCAACATGATGGTGCACGTCACATTATTTAATACAAGTAAAAAATTTCCTGAATCAAAATTTCCCTGGGAGCCATACGATTGCCTCCTAGGTCACCGGATCTGACTCCGTTCGATTTCTTCTTCAAAGGCTATTTGAAAGAAAACGTTTGCCGTTAACCTATTGTGAATCCCGAAGATGTAGCTGGTATTGACACTGCTGTGATTTCAATAAGTAAAAATATGCTACAGAGGGTTCGTGCTTCCGTGATAAATCGTGATAATGTTTGCCTTGAAGTAGGAATAGGTTGCCTATTTGTACACGTTTGCGAACAAATGGGGACAATACCTTTCTTGCAGCTTGTCTGCCTTTACAAGCATTTGCTTTAGAAGTTTGAGCAATATTTGTTCGCAGGCCCTGCCTGCCTGAACAGGTCCGTATGCTTGGATTATTTAAACCTTGAGACGGACAAGGATTTGATCTTAATGTATTTTGTTTACCAGGACAATAATACTTAATCGGCTTATGCCTGTTAGCTGTTTGTGGACCCATACAAACTAACGTTTCACAAGACATAGCAGCTTGCATCTTCAGAGTGAATAGAACACACACAATATCTTTTTTGCTAATATTATTGATTTTTAAAAAAGTTTAAATGTTAAACAATCGAATCCACTCTGAATTTTCGGTTTGTGTTAACCCCCTGAATCAAATTCCATAAGCACGGCGTCAGTACTAAGACACCCTATTATTTTTGTTCAGTTGCTTAAGACAGGGAAATTTGCAAATTAGAAAGCTAATTTTAGAATGGACGCAACTGCGAAACTTCTTTGAACAATTAAATATGCCTTGATCATTAAGATTACGCTTCTTTAGTAAATAAATGAATGATGATGTTTCTGCTAAATCTTAGAACTATTGCGTCACTTCAGTAACTATACAGAAGCAAGTTTTTCAACTAATCAGTCGACTGCGAACTTATATAACCAAAGTAGTTTCAATAATATAAGCTTCAATTTGATAAATAAAAAAGGAAGAACTGTGGTGTAAAACAACACTCTTGAGCCCCAAGTATACATTTGTCTCACTTTACAAATAGTAAATTGTTTTTCTCGGCTTTTAAGAGATGCTAAATTGTTTAGTATTCATGAAAAAACTATTAAGTAAACGCTAACAACTCTTCTGAAGGAATTTACCATTAGTAAACTGAACGGTCAAGAATTGCTTGTAAAACTAATAGATCACTAATCAGTTGATTTCATGAATGGAGGTATTAATCTTTTATCAAACGACAGCTAGAATTAATTAATTGCAATTTAGTTGTATTTGAAGCTGATTTAAAATACAGATATTAATCAATCAATATAAAATAAATTAAGTCTACGTTGATCAACGAATTTTAATTTTCCAATTCTTTAAGTCAACAGGTTTGTGCTAATAGCAAAACATTTAAAATAGATTCTAAAAATAATCATTTTATTGGCTAAATCGAAGCGTCAAATAATTGGTGCACAATTGATTAATGAATTAATTGCAAGCAATTGTTAGGACCGACCGTACGGAGAGTGAATAAAAACTACTGATTTTTGATTTTAAATAAGCTTGCAGTGCTTCTGCATTTTATTTATGTAGTTGTTGGGTAAACAAACAGCGGGTGCGATCAGAACTCACAGGCAGGTGACATGCAACAGATGATATAACACAGACTTACTGATCTGTCAATAAATATAGGAAGATTGTACTCACCGGGGGTTCTCCAGCCCCTGGATTAGGATTCGAACAGAATACGGATGCTGATCTGCCAGATAGCTGCTGTGGCTGCAGCTATTCGTAAACGTAGGGTAATTACGACAATTATGCATATCTTCTGGGGTACCAATCCTCTAGAGGGAACTCTGCATCTGGACCATGTCCAGCCAGACGCTCTGTTATTCACAGGGAGTTGCAGAGAAACATACCCCCTCAGCCCCACATACGAAGGGGAGAGTATAATAAGCGACATTTCCCCCATGGTCAGTCGACGCCATTCTGGCATTGATTTTGCATGCATAATAATAATAATAATTCAAACTAGACGCCTTCACGAGGCTGCCTCTGCCAGCTGACTACCTCCCCCAATCATCGCTAGAGGAATAATGATTAAGCAACCCCCACGCATTATCTACTTATATAGCTACTTAAATTAACTACGCTACTGATTCCAACAACTACTTACATAGACACACCACTGTTGTATAATAACAATAATAGGATTCAACCCTTGTAAACCACATATAATAACAATTAGGTAATACGTAAACACATCATGGGATATAAACCGTAACCTCCCAGAGATGCCACTGCTGATATTGCCATTGCAGCCCATCTTTACATATAATCACATACGTGGTAACACTAAATTCGCACCTTGCCTTAGCTTAGAGGATATTGGCATAGCAATTAGTAGGTTCGCAAACGCTATTAATTAGTTATTACTCCAAAGATATGCAAGCTTACATTTAGCTACCAACACCACTGCCTTTTTTTGACTGCCGTTTGTGACTCTTCTTAACACTCTGCCACCCCTTGTTTTTCCCTCACATTCCAAGAAATACTTGCCTGTCTGGCCTCGAAATGTTATTGAGAGCCGATATAAGCTACGTATACTTTTGCAAATATTTATCTGTTGAGCGTACATTTAGGTAATATTCACAGTAGACAAAAATCACTGCCTAACAGAATGATATTATCATCGTTTTGTTAGTTAATTTTCAATTAATCAAATAATCAAATGATCGTTATTTGCATGTCAATAACCATGTTTTGACTGTTTTATTTATATGTAGTGTACGGTTTATAAATTACCAAAGCATTGAGCCTTAGGATAATGAATAATAACAAATTTTTTGCAGAAAAGTAACCGATTGATTTTTCATATAGTGAATTCATCGAGGAGTCAACTAATCCGGCAGTTAAGCAACGGAACAACGAATAAAGTAATTGTGTTTGGTATTTTAAATTTATTTTAGGTGGTCTGTTAATTAGAATAACTATAAATTAACCAACGGATTAATAAGCTCCTGGTTATTTATATGCGGATAAGCTCATGCCAACTGTTTTCTAACAGCTGCCTACATCTATAATAATTTTATAATAGTGTCCTGAAAAGCTGTGCGAGAGTCAAATTGAATAATCATTTTAGAAATATTTGTGTAAATCAAATTGTATCCATTAAAATTGTAAAAATATTTGTATACATTAAATTATATTGACTGACCAATCAATTCTGTTAATCGGCCACTCAATTAATAAAAAATAATAATTGTTATAAGAAATACTTTGGGAATAAGTAATACTATTCATTGATCAATCAATTTTATTAATCGACCTCCCAATTAATTTTTCAAATAATTAATCCTATTAACAGTTATTGTTTATTTAGAAAAGTTTCCTAAAAATTTGCAATTCTTTTATTTTCTTCTGGCATCGTTAACCATAATTAGCTATTAAAATTGGAAAAATATTTGTATGTATTAAATTATATTGATTGATTCATTCTTTTAGTTGACCCCTCAATTAATTGAAGCATTAATGAATCATGAAAGCACTTTGTTTTTAGTTAGGAATGTTCCCTAAGAATTTGAAATCCTTGTATTTTCTTCTAGCATCTCTAACCGCATCCAGCCATTAACGAATCTGTTTCGAAAGTTTCCATAGTAATGTGAAATACTCAAGATATTTACCAATTCTTCGTTGAATATAGATTAGAACTCCATAATTAATTTTTGTTTGCCAAGTAATACAACTACTGATTAATTACACAATCTAGTAATGAAGCCATCGTGTACCTGAACCCTGAATGAAACTATCGCTCCATTCCCTAGAATCGTCGATTAGTTAAATCTGATGAATCTATATTTGTACATAATTATCCCAGTGAAAACCTTTAAAAAAGCGAAAGTCTCACTAAGAAACAGAGAAAATATTAACTAATAAAACCACTGCCTCTAGAAAAAGTTATAGGCAAAGGAAAAAGAAGAAGGATACCGTAATTTAAGAATAATAATACTGGCTTAAGGTTGTTTTACGTTACCAATCAATAAACTAATGTTTCATGTTTTGTTGTCGCCAATTAATT